>SNQJ01S0094735.1:15118-47084 GCA_010110895.2 Picea sitchensis | reverse complement strand
GTTTATATCTGATAAGATTTCCTTAGAACTTTAGTTTGAACTATAAGTATAGGAGTTCATACCTCGGATTTCATTTATATTTTCAATCAAGCCAATCATTAATTCATCACCTGTTTTGAGAGAAAGCAAATGTTTTGAAAACTTAGTGTTGGATTCTGATACCTCCTCATCTCTCATCTGATAGTGAGTATTCTGCACGGGAACAAAATGGGAAATGTCAGAAAATCCTGCAGAATAGAAATAATATGCAATAAAGATATTTTGTATTTTTCTTTTATGATATCAAATAAGTCTTGGTTTATTTACAACAAAAGTAAAATTTGGATAATTTACAAAAGGAAAATAAAACTACAAACAAAAAACAGAAAGAAAGCATCAATGTAAAATGGTATATACAATGGGAATCTGAAAAATTATTATTACATAAAATGTTTCAGGTAACGCCCGATGATAGGTGCGTCAAGAGTTTTTTCGTCGAGGTTTTCCAGTAAGAAGGAATTTTTCCCCTCATCAACTGCAATCCTGAATGGTCTGAACCATAGATGGTCGAACTTGTTGTGTTTCCCTGCATCTTATTTGCTAGCATCCCACTTTAAAACTAGATATCCAGGAAGAAACTCCCTATCTTTAGCCTTTTTATCGAAAAGGGCCTTCATATTATCTTGGTATTTCTGAAGTTTGTCATCTATTTCGGCCCTATTTTGTTGGACTTCGATTATTTGATTTATCCTTCTTGTAATGTCATTTGTCTCTTCATTTGCATCTTTCCAGAGCTTCATCATAGGAAGAGTGAGATTCATAGGAAGGACAACATCAGTACCATAGACTATTTGAAAAGGGGACATACCTATTGATTTCTTGGTGCCAATTCGATTCTCCCATAAGGCGTATTTTAGGTGGATGTGCCAAGCCTTTTTATTTTTTGTCAACAACTTTTTTATTATAGTCATAAGGCTCTTATTGAATGATTCATCCAACCCATTCCCCTGAAGATAATAGGTTGTAGAATGTCCTAACACAATGTTGTATTTTTGGAATAAGTCGACCATTGCCATAGATTTGAAAGCTTGGGCATTGTCAGTGATTATTTTTCGAGGACAACCAAATCTCGATAGGATGTTCTCTTCCAAGAAGTTAATTACCACCGAATCCATAGAATTATGAGTTGGAATGGATTCAACCCACTTCGTGAAGTAATCAGTAGTTGTTAAAATCCATTTTTGTTGTGCACTGGACTATGGATGGATTTCTCCGATGAAATCTAGACCCCACTATTGAAAGGGAGTTTCCACTTTGAACGTGATCAAAGGTAGTGCAGGGAGTTTTTGCTTACTAGAGAACAGTTAGCAAGAGTTGCAAGCTCTGACCTTGGCATTCACATGAGTAAATAACTTTGGCCAATAATATCTAGCTCTTAATATATTGTAGGTCGTTGCCCTCCAGGCGTGGTGTCCTCCACACACTCCTTCATGAAATTTATTTATGACACTTTCTGTTTCAGGTTTTTTTAAGAAACATAACAAGAAACCTAGCGGATCCTTCCAGTACAGTTGGCCATCAATAATACAATATTTAACTGTGTGCAGCTTCAAAGTTCTTGCTTTGGATGGAGTCATGTCATTGGGGCATGGAAGGGTAAGGAGGTATGAAACAATGTCGAAATACCAAGCAAAGGAAGAAAACTTACTTTCAATTTGAATCATAGGCATTTGATCATCAATCTCATCCATATATGGGATATACTCGTGTGATTCCAAGTAATTTATCTCGAGCGCCCTAAAATTTGATTCAGCTAACAATTTCGCCAGGCCTTGACCTTTGACTAGTTTGGTCGGTTTCACTTCTAGATCGAAATCCTAAATTTTAGACAACCACTAACCTTGTTTTCCATCATTGTCTGGTTGGAACAACATGTCTTTGACAGCACTCGTTGGCATGTAAGCGATAATTTTGGAATGCAACACATATGTCTTGAAATCTTCAACAACTTTCACCATTAGGTAGGCTTGTTTTTCAAGTATATCATATTTTAATTCTCCATCCCTAAGACTTTTATTGAAAAAGGAAATCAGTTGCTCAAAAAATTCTTCTTTCTTTTGCAGGAGAACCGTTGTGACAGTATGTTCAAAAGAGAAAGAGAAGATAAAGAATTCCTTAGTATAGTCCGGAATTTCTAGCACTAGTGCTTCGCCTATAGCTTTCTTGATTCGTTCAAAAGACGCTTTGGATTATGTAATACACTTCACTTCTCTGTCCTTTTTCAACATATATGTAATCAATTTGACAATTTTAGTGAAGTTAGGGATGAATATTCTCAAAAACTATTATCTTCCATAAAAAAGATTGGATTTCTTTCTTATTTCTAGGAATGTTTATCGTGTCAATAGCTTCGACTTGCTTAGGATCAATATTGGTTCCATCTTTTGATAATATATGACCCAAGATCTTACATTCTTTCATAGAAAAGTGTGACTTTTTAGGGTTAAGAGACAAACCGAACTATCTGCATTTCTAAAAAGTTTGCTTGAGGTGGACCAAATGTTTTGCATCAGATTTGGAAAAAACTGTTAGA
Organism: Picea sitchensis; assembly: GCA_010110895.2. Taxonomy (NCBI): domain Eukaryota; kingdom Viridiplantae; phylum Streptophyta; class Pinopsida; order Pinales; family Pinaceae; genus Picea; species Picea sitchensis. Next base: position 44,512 of record SNQJ01S0094735.1, on the reverse strand, counting down.
TCATCTAAGTAAATAACAACAAATTTGTCTTTCTCACCGATGAAAGATATATCCATTTCTCTTTTCAAATTAGCCCATGCGTTCATCAACCCGAATGTCATTTTATCGTACATGAAAGTTCCCCATGGAGTGTTAAACGCAGAATTTTCTTTCTCGTCTTCAGGGACATAAATTTGATTGTTCCGGAAAACCATCAATCATGGACATTATGTTAGCTCCGACTACTTTTTCTAGAACATGATCCATTTTTTGTAGTGGGTAGTTGTCTTTGAGGGAGGACCGGTTTAAGTTTCTGAAATCTACACAGAGTCTTATTTCACCATTTTTCTTTCTGACGGGTACCAAATTTTCTACCCATTTGGAATATCTGAGTTGAACGATAATCTTCACATTGAGAAGATTCTTGACTTCCCTTTCTATCACTAGTAGGAGAATATGATTTATTTGTCTGAGTTTCCTCCTGAAAGGTTTGATATCATGTTTCAGAGGAATCTTGTGTTCAATTACAGAGGTATTGTAATTTTTTAGAACATCATAGGACCAAGCAAAAATGTCTTTATACTATCTAAGAAATTCAACGTACTTATTATTCATTTGGGCTGGAAGGTATTTGGATATGTTGACCCATTTAGGATCCTCTTTAGTTCCTATATCACAGTATTCAACCTCTTCGAGTTGAGGTCGTAAGGTATACTTTAATGGTATGTCATCTTAGTCAAAAAATCTCTGTAAGTGGATCAGACCTTTGGGGATCTGATTGTTCTTAAGCATGATCATGTGATGGTTTGCAATATTGTCTTGGAATTTTTGTGGATTCTCTTCTTCTTGCATAACCCAAACGGGATCATTCTGGTTTTCCTGATTTAGCTGTGTTTCGGAAAACTCAACAACCATCTCCAGAAATTGTTTGATATGCTCGTCATCTTCAAAGATTTGCCATTGTTGACCATTTTTCAGGATCGAAGGTATGTGTCTCGTTTCAATATGATATTTCAGTTTTAAGATAGTAGGTGGTACAAAGGTCGTTGCAGCTTTGGATAAAGATTTGCTTGTTGATTTTCCATTCTGGGAATAGAGTGAATATTAAAGGATGACAAGAAATTCTCTATCAAATCCCAGGAGAAATTTTTGTATGACCTCGGCCTTGGATGCTTAGCTTGATATTGTTGTTTTATTTGTTTCACGATAAGCTCTGCATCACCATAAACTATTAGATTTTCAATTTTTAACTTTCTGGAAACCTCTAATCCTAAGACTAGAGCTTTGTACTCACAGACAGTATTCGTATAATCAATCTCCCACTGTAATCTATATGAAAAGGGGATAACGTACTCATCTCCTGGCACTACAAATAACACTCCCACCCCTTCTCCTTCATAGGACGAAGCACCATCAAAAAAACATTTTCCATACTCCTTCTCTACTATTTACACTTTTCTTTGTTTGTTCTACTTTTTTATTTTCTTCTTCTATACATTATTTGAAATCATCATCTATAGATAAAATACAATTTCCTAAGTCTTGATCAGCAACATAAACTAGGTAATTGTTGGGGTTTTGTGGGTCACTTACAGTATACGCCAATCTAGTCTCTTTGTACAGCCGTGTGAATTGTCCACCGAAAATTAGGATCGTAGCGTAAGTCATGTCTAGCTGAAGTGATCCTCCCAATTTGGTGCCCCAAGACATGGATAGAAGCATGTCATACTTGGCAGGGATGTCAACAATTACTACATCCATAAGGATACATTTTACAGGGATATGTGCAAGATTTACCACCAAATCTTTGATCATGCCAAGACACTTAACTTTCCTGGAGTCAAACAAGTACAGGTCTTGATAAGGTCTAGTAATTTCGAGGCCTAACTTCTCCATGATAACTTTAGGCATTAAATTATGAGAAGCCCCAGAATCTAACATGCAATTGTGGAGTAAATGGTCGTGCACAGTTAATGTAATATAAAATGGAGCAACATAATCCTTAGTATTTTTGATATGTGGACCGAACATGATCACAAGTCTTTCATCCTTCATATTAATAACATTTGCATGACATTCAACATCAGAAAAAATTATCATTTTAGCACTTTTATTTTTATAGATTAGTTTTTTTGCAAGCTCAGTCAGAGGCATGGGGATTTTAATTTTATTATGTTCATTTTATAAACTGAAACCCCCGGTTTCTTTTTCAGTTTCTCTGGTTGGAACTTGTTCTTCTGTATTTTCCAGTTTTTTAGTTTGTGTTGCTCTTGTTTCAACTGGCTTTGTCCGCACAACTTGTGTTTTAGTTGGTGGTTTAGTAGTTGTTGCCTCATTCATTTTATTTCGTGACAAAATCGTTGTTGGTGGAACATTCATAGGATTTTTTTATCTGGGCCTTAAATCGTACTTTTGTTGGAGTTCATCCATTATTGAGTCGGCAAGTCCTTGATAGGCAGATTCTCCCAGATTATTGATTATTTCTTCATTATTAAATAGGGATTATAGATCCAAAGACTTTTCATAATCTTGTTTGTTTAAATGTGGCTCAATATCGTCATCACTAAGGTTGTTCAACTCTTCTTATAACTCCTCATAATTTTGCATATCATCCCTCTGCACAAAATTTTCAGTTTTAAATGGGGCTTGGATCTTTTGATCTTCATTTTTTATTTGTCTTTGTTGCATCTGAGGGTTATGGTTTATTCTAAACTGATTTCTAATGAATGGATTAGGTTTGGATTGATCTAATTCCATCTAAGATATTTTTTTTGATAAGTCTTTAATTATCTTAGCAATCTCATCCATTTTTTCTTCAGCAAACTTCCCAGATCCAAAGGGTCCTGCCTGTTCTTTGAAATGTTTAGGTTCTTTGGTTCCTGTCTCAACCTTAGCTTTTAATTTCTTGGACGCCATCATATTGGATTCAATCTCTATGGCATTGTCTTGAATTCATGCTAGAGTAGAAAATCGTCTTTCTCTTAAGAGGAGAGAAAAGTCAGTTTCAAAGGCCCCTGCAAAAGTTACCTTTGCAGTAGGTTGAGAGGGTTTGACTTCAATTGGGATTTTGTTGTAAAATTTATTGAACCTCTGAGTAAACTCAAGAACTGATTCAGAATTATTTTTCCTTAAAGCCCCAAATTTAGTCAAATAATAGAGATGGTCCTTCTTCTCTCCCCACTGTCTTAGGAAGCCATTTTCTAGATCATCATATGACCATACTGAACATGTCGGGAGTCCTCGGAACCAAGTTATCACTTTTACTTCAAAGGTTTGTACTAAAATCCTTGAGTAAACATCTTCGAGTTTGATTCCAAGGATATCAAAAAACTGATCAAAAAAGGCTATGTGTTTGGTTGTAGTTAAATCTCCTTCTCCCGTGAATTTTGGTAGGTTTTTCATATAATTTTCGGGTAAAATATGAAGGGCGGCAGGAAGGACCAAGGGAGTGTATCTGGAAGCTACCTTGGCAAATATTCTATGATGCAAGGTTTTTCCTTGACCTTGTCTACCGGATCCTCCACCTCTGGCACCACCTCCTCTAGCAGCAGCCATTGGAAGTCTAGGAGATGAACTTTGGGAATTAAAAAGGGTATTTTCAAAAACTTCGAGGGACTGAAGTGGTGACCTTTTGACTACTTTGGGATGTGGCAAAGGAAGTTTCAGGAAAAGGTTGTTAGGAGATGAAAAATATAGAAGAGGAGGAAAAGGGAAATGTGGATTGGTTTCCTCAGACGTACAAGATGTATATATCGGAGAACCGATAGGGGATGAATAAGGGTAGAAAATATATTCTTCAGAGTTTCAGGAAACTGAAACTTTTACTTCATGCAAGGATGGAATTGGCAGGGTGTCAACAACAATAGGTATCGAAAGTGATTTTTTTTCTGACTGATAGGAGTATCATTCAATTCAATCTCAACTTTTATCTCGGGAACAATTACCTCTGGATTCTCAAGATTAGCCTCGGGTTTACTAGTTGATGTCTCTGCAGAATGAATTCACTTAGAACTCTCTTCAGGGGTTAGTTCTTCGATATGAACTTTAGAATTAACTTGAGTAGCTTTTGGTTGATATACTTTACCTACTGATGCAACAGTAGACTTGAGGTATCCCTTTGGTTTTAAAAACTTTTCGGGATATGACACTAGTGTGGTTTGCTTATCGTCTGTATTTTTTCTAGTATTCTTTCAACCGAATGCTAGTTTTATCTACTATGGAGTCACCAAGTGAAAGATAAAAATAAGCCTTAATTATGTATTCAATCTTTGTTCACCATCAAAGATAGAAATTTACCTTGTCGTTTTCCCAAGGAAAAATAAATTTGTTTCTCCCTCCCTGGAAATGATGCCAAAAAGATTTTGTTCCTGAGATTAAACTTAAGGCTTAAAAAGTAATATTAGGCATCAAGAAAAATTAAAGTGATTGTTTTTAAAGAGTGATTTTTCTACCTTTAGTTATATGAGAAAAGATCCTTAAATGAAATTAACAATATGGAAGTACAAAGGTCGTATTCTGTGCCTGAGTCACAATTGTAATATCGAATGGTGTGAGAGAAACCACAAAACTGTTAAACAAAGTAAGGCATCAATTTATGAAGAGTCTCACCTTGTTGCAGTGGAATAAAATAGATAGCACACCTTGAACAAAGTATAAAGTATAGTAATTCACACAGCTTGTAGGTCTTATTTTACTCATAGTAAATACAGAGGAAAAATTGTTTGCTTAACGAATTACTGATATAATACGATTACAGTAGTTATGATACTAAATTGCAATCAAACATGTATCAAGGAATTGCATAAGGAAATGCTGAGATATGGAAATGCAGGAGAAAAACATAACTTAAACTGAACAAAATTTGGAATCTTTGTCTGCACTTGTATTAATACTCAAAAGGAGCGTTTTCTCTATTACATCCGGCAAGAAGTAGCCCTTAATAGATCTTGAATCTATGTATTTATACAAAGTTGTCACAACTCAAAACGGTTGGACTTCTTATAATAAAAATAACAATTATTTGAAATAGGACAACAATGTGTAGAATATGATGAGCTTCTTTGGTATTCCTCTCCATCTCTTCCTTTGCTGGCAGAAACACTTCCTTTCCTCATTCCTTTAGGTTGGACACATCTATCGTCTGGTATTCTTAATAATTCAGCATAATGTCTTTTCCATTGTTGTTATGTTTCCATCTGTCCCTCCATCTATGTTTAGTAATGCAATGACATTTTCTTACCTGCTCATAATTGTTCTTTCTTTTCCATGCTCAATGCATTGGTTGCATCTATCTAAAAATTCCACCACCAAATTTGATGGCTCAATTGTTTCATTCACCTTGAAAGTATATAATTTACTTTCTACTTGAGGTAGCCTTTCTTGTATTATTTTCCCTTCTTGAATTAAGGCCTGGAACTATGAACTTGGGTTCACTAGCCATTTATTTATTTTAAGAAGGTCAATCATGAACTTGGGTTCACTAGCCATTTATTTGTTTTAAGAAGGTCAATCTGGCTTATTTCCTGAATGGTTGCCAAAGTTTCCTCTTTGCTCTTCCTAGAGTTTTGCTAGTTCATTTCAATATCAATTTTCCTCATGACCTCCACGATACTGCTTCCCTCAAAATCAATAAGTCTCTTTTCTAATGATGATAACGCTTCTTGGAAAGAGTCCTTTACTTCCTTGGATAATCTCTTGCTCTCTGCCAAATTCACTTTCCATACCTTCAGGGCCATATCACTTCTTATTTGTTCATAAGGGGAAAGCCTAGGAAAATCATGGATACTATCTTTTCATGCCAATATGATGGCTTCTTGAAAATTATCTCAAACCAAGAGAGCTTTACACATATAGACATCCCTTCGTATTATTAGGATATTTAGACACCCTTAGGACGAAGTTGTAAGATATACCTGTCTACGTCATTAGGTAAAAGTATTTTTCTAGTGTGTTTCTTTAGTATACCTAGTATGCATTTGTAGTTAGGTGGAGGATCACCATATGTTCTATAGAGTGATCTGACGATTCATACTCTCCTGGACCTTAACGGCCCTTGATCTTGTTAATGTTTAAGCTTATTAGAAAGCTCTTTGCATTTCAATAAATAAAAATAGAATAAGATAGGATCACCAGAAATACACAATCACAAGAGACATCATTTATTCTAGGAAACCCTCAAGGTGAAGAAAACCCAACAAAACTCTTATATTTACAGGATAGCTGTTACAATGCCAAGAGATAACTCAAAAAATATAGAAAGTCCTCCAAGGATGTGTCTCTCTCTCTCTCTCTTATTCAATCGCAGCTCCGAAACTTGTTCTCAATGAACAAGTGAGTGTGTGTTCCAACCAAGGCACTAGCCTCCTTATTTATACAAACACCTAAGACGCGGTGGGAGGTGTCTTTTCAATCAAGTGTGGTTCTCCCTTCCTCGGTGGTTATAACCACTTTAGTATATTTTGGGGCCTCTTTAATATATTATGGGGCCAACTTCTCTTCTCTGCTCTATTACAATTATATTTGACTAATCCAAAAGGGGATTTTGGTCCTTTACACAACCGACATGATCAATCAAGAATGGGGATTGATCCAATGAATAATATATCAATAATAATTAGAATACACTTGCAATTACATTATTTCAACACTTCTTAACAAGAAGGGTATTCTTCGGCGGCATCATGCGAGAGAGAGAGGCTTTTATCATCAACAGCATCAAGTGGTGAGAGGACAGCATTATCATTATCATCTTGGAACATCGATCGGGCGTATCTATAAATCATCAAAATTCTCATCAATGCATCGCTATTTTCAAAAGGAATGCAATCATATATTATCCAATATGATTGCTAGTAAAATCTGTAATTGGCTATCAATATCAAGCATGTGAGTATGGCTTCATCATCACAATATGACCGGGATTTTTACGCCATGTTTATCAAGATGGGAAGCACAATACTCGCTTTTCTATATCACAAGACCGTTAGAAGCAAGATACTGCCTTTGCTTTACGTCATAGTAATCAAGCCGGAAGCAAGATACTTGTCTTGTTTTACGCCATTACAAATAATCAAGCCGGAAGCAAGATAATTAGATTGGCTTACGTCATGCCTATCAAGAAGCACAGTATTAGTCACATCTCATCTCATCAGTTCTTCTTTACATCACAACAATAAAGTTAGAAGCAAGATACTAGATTGGCTTTACTAGATTGGCTTTGCGTCACATCTATCAAGCTGGAAACACAATACTTGTCTTGTTTTTTTGTCACAACAATAAAGTTGGAAGTAAGATACTAAACTGCTCTTTTACATCACAGCCTACTGCCAGCACGCATTCAGTCACATTCAATTTCATCAATGTTCTTGCTTTACGTCACAAGAATAAAGCCGGAAGCAAGATAATAGATTGTTTTTACGTCACAATTGTCAAGCCAAAATCACAGTACTAGTCATATCTCAACACTACTCCCCGAGAAGGTCCTTTTGGACTATACCATGCTTATCTTGAAAGTTCTCGAACTTTACATGAGATAGAGGTTTGGTCAACATATCGGCAACCTGCTCATCCATAAAGCTAACATATTGGAGCTTTATGGCTCCTCTTGCACCATGTCACGGATGTATCGATCTTGCGATTTGACCCGTCATGGAATACAAGATTCTCTATCATCTTTATACAACTCAAGTTGTCACATAGGATCATGGTTGCTCTTATCTCTAGGTCAAAGAGACCTGTCAACAACTTTCGAAACCATATAGCTTCATTGTACCAGCAGAACACGCAGAAATGTATTCTACTTCCACTATACCTGAGAGCAATGTTGATTGCTTCCTACTCTACCATGAGATCATTGTTGATCCTTAAACTAAAACAACATCATGAAATGTTCTTCCTATCAGCAACACTTCCACTTCAATCTGGAATCAAGAAATTCCACTCAATGTGAAATCATGATTCCATCATTACCGACCACAATCTAATGTACCCTTAAGGTGCCTCATCACATGTTTTGCTACAACAAGGTGAACACGTCTAGTATCTACCGTAAATTGACTCAACGTTCATGGAAAAACAAATATATGGATTGGTGTTCATCAAGTACATCAACGATCCAATGATCCGCCTGTACAACGGTATCATTGAAATTCTCACACGAAGTGTTTCCACTGCCATCTCCAACTTCGCTTCCATGGGTGTATTCATGGGATTCTTTCACTCTAACATGCTCTAATCTCAAGATTTCAACTTATACTTCCCTTGCTAAGGAAGATCCCTCTCTGACTTCATACCCTCAAGACCCAAGGGAATAATGCATTAGCCGGGTTCATTCAAATTCTATATGAAATTTTCACATCTGATGATCTTTTCTTCTAGTTAAGAATAATTCATCCATATACAACAACAACATCACTAGCTCCACCGCTTCCATAACTTTGAAGTATAGGTTAGAATCTCGCTTTTACTCTTGGTAAATCCCAAGCTCGTCAGAAACCTGCCTATCCGGCCACATACCAAGCTCTAGGAGATTGCTCAATCTCAGATAGAGACTTATTTAGCTTGTAGACATGAGACTTCATGTCTTCAACTTCAAGCAAACTCTTGAGAGGTTTCCTTATATACACTTCTTTCTTTGATGACACCATTTAGGAAAGTTGTTTTATGGCCCATCCATTGGGTGTAACTTCCACTTCATCTTAGTTGCAAGGGCTATGATGGTTCTGATCAAGTGTATCCTCGGCTACAGAGGAATGTCTCTTCATATTCAATGCCTTCCTTTGAGAAAAATTCCACGAGAGAAAAAAATATTGTCCTTATACTTCATTACTTCCATCAACAATATGTTTTTATTTTGAAGAGCCATTTGGGAGATACCACATCCTTGCTCTTCTCGTCCTGAACCATTTCCCATACATTTTTCTTATTATTATGGATTGGTATTCTTCACATGGCATCTCCCATTCTTTCTTCTTAATGTCTTCTTCAAATCAAGTTAGGCTCCTTTTCTAGGAGATCTCACATCAAAGCCATATAACTGGAGAATGGCTTTGGTCTTTTGGCTTTGGTCTTTTCACCTATTTCTTGGTTCCTTCTGGAACACCGTACTTCTTTCCATATTGAATAATCTCTCTTTCCTAAGCAGCGATTTTATTTTATGGGAGATCATCATCTGAGGAGGTTTTTGAAATTATACTATGTCATGATCTTCTAGAATTTCCTTATCGGGGGAAGTTACCAATTTTGCCTCACTGTTCTCATACCGTGAACCTCCCTCACTCCATTCTCGCACTCGGGATTATGGGTTCCTTCATAATTCTTTTCAATATGGCATCTTCTCGATTTCTTTGAGCACTATCTATCGGTATGCCCCATTGATCTCAATGTGATGGTGACTGGCATATAAATCTTGAAGGCCTTGGAGACCTCTACAAGATCCTGCGCTAAATATTAATTCTCTCTCTCCCGAGGGTTCCATCTTGTTTATCTCTCTTTCGAATATGTATAAATACTGGGCACAAATATTTTGATATGGCTTACCTCCGGCTTCTTTCCAGTGAACATCTCCCCTTCTTCAGGGTTTTTGAACCCAAAGTGCACTATGGGACACCGCTTTTCACATATGCGTTGTCATTGTTTCTTCTTCTCATAAGCACATTGGAAGATATTGATCATGGATCATGGTCTCTCATATTTCCATTATCGCTATGTTCTCTTCCCTTTCAGATACACCGCTTTGTTGAGGATTATATAAGGGTTCCCCTTGATCCCAACATATTTGTAGAAGTTCACAAACTCTTTTGAGGTGTATTATACTCCACTATATTATTCCACCTTGAGTATATTGATCTTCTTTTCAGAAAGATTCTCCTTATCAAGGCTTTAAATTCCTTTAATTTGTTTTTCGAACACTTCACCTTTAGGGATTTCAAAAAATACACCCAAGTATTACGATAATAATCATCAATAAATTATATATAGTATACATACCCACCAATGGAGGACGCTGGCATTGGTAGTCTTTTTCTTTGTTGTCCCTCTTCTCGAAAAGGGTTCTGATGTTCTTCCCTTTGTGCACATCCATTGCACACTCTTCATGGTCAACCTTGAGTTTTGCAGACCCTGACAACTTTGCATATGTATGGTAGCATCTTTTAGTTGATGTGAGATAATATTCTATACCAAAGTTCACAAGGAATTTCAATGGAATGTGGGCTATGTATCATCTTCTGAGTGACCTTTTTATCTTATACAAGCTTATTTATTCTTTTCCAATGATAATTGCTTCATTTATGGTTTCTCCTTTAGCTCCACGTGAAGAACTTCCATCTATAAAGGCAACTCAAGACTTTCTTTCTAAAGATGAAATGGAGAGTAGGTTCGTCAAACCCCGTACATAGAGTATGTCCTTCATCTTCATTGAATTCTTTGAATTAAGCTTGTAGTTTGATTCTCCTCCACTACCTTGATGGGATTATTGGTAATCATCTCCAAGGGTCACTTTCCTCCTCGAAAACTTCATTTTTGAAATACAAGAGAGAATATATCTTTGACTCCATCATGTGCTTGGCGGCACCACTATCAATGAGACAAGTGTCCTCTACAGGTGTTACCGACTCGAGAGGGCTGAGATTAAGACACAGTCTTTAACTGCTCTCTTATCATACTCTGCGTGTGGCTCTTCATCTTGATTGCACTCTACATGGTGCCTCTTATTTTCCCTCTTGTATTCTTCTCATCTAGTCGGAAAAAATTTCACAATGTGTCCCATCTTGTCACAAATGGTAGCATTGTACGATGAGTAATCTCTTTCCTTTCGTCATCCTTTCTTCTGGAATCTCCTTGGATCAGATTCTTTATGACTAAATTTGTTTTGGGGTGGAGACTCTTTGTAAGTCTCTTTCTTGAAGTAAGACTTCTTCCTTCCTCCTTTAGTGTGAGTAGTTAGGCTTGATCTTCATCTCTTGTTGGGTGTAAGGCTCTCGCTAGCTACCTCAATTTTCTTGAATGCATTCTTCCCAAAGACTATCAAATTTTATTTCTCCTTTCTTGCACAAAATGGTTTACGAATGCGCATCCCAAGGTCTTGTGAGACCATTGAAGGTTTTCATTACGAGTTCGTCTTCGTCTACGATATCTCCAATAGCTTCTAACCTGCTCATTGAATTCTAATATTTGGAGAAGTATTCTGGATTTGATTCTCCTCTCACATCCTTTTATTCTTCATTTGAGTTCTTAGTTTCATCTTCCGGTTTTTGTTCTTTTCTTCATATAGTCTTGTCAAGGTATCAAACATTTATTTCGTAGTCTTCTTAGATGACACAAAATGTGGAATCGTGATCTTTGATTGAATTTAATGATCTTTTGGCTCCCCACTGTGTCCTTTGGTGCTTTGCTTTTCCTGCAACATCATCAAGCTCCGACACTTCTTCTTTGACAAAATATTACACCATTCTCTCTAAGAATGAGTTAATTCTATACTTCTAGGCAATGTATCACTTCTTACACCTTCTAGCTTGTCATCAGCTTAATGTTTCCAACATCTTTTACCCTGCCGGAAAATGTCCAAAATGAAAAATGTTCAAAATTACCTTGAACTTACTAAGAGATGCGCTATCGAGGTGAGTAGTCTCAAATGGGTGTGTTTGGATCTAAGAAATCCAACTTTTTCCCTTCCAAACTAGATCTATGGATTTCTGGACCGGTGCTTCCGGTTTTCTAGTGCCTCTAGTACTTTTGGTACTCGTACTGCACTTTATGAACTAGGGTTTCACCTCTCGAGATATAGCCACCTAAAAGTTGGCGCTGAAGGTGCCAAAAAGATCCTTGAGGGAGGGAACACTTTTCTAGATGGTTTTAGGGTCGAAATACCTCACCAACAAACCCCTCTAATTTGCATGTACCTAATGCTGGATATTTTCACTTTCACGAAGATGCTCTCTCTCAACTTAGCTCTAATACTCATGTTAATGTTGCTTAGTTGTGCATTTTTCATTTCAATAAATAACAATAGCATAAGATAGGATCACCGAGAAATACACAATCACAACCGACACATCATTTATCCCTGGAAACCCTCATGGGGAGAAAACCCAACAAACTTCCTTTATTATAGATAGCCAATACAAAACCAAGAGATAACTCAATAAATATGTAAATTGAACAATGAACAATTTCTCTCTCTCTCTCTTCTTCAATCAGCATCTCTAAAACTTGTCTTCAATGAACAATTGAGGTGGTGGTTCAATAGTGAGGTGCTAGCCTCCCTATTTATACAACATTGGCACGCAGGGAGTGTTCTTTCACTCATGTGTCCGGTTCTCTCGGTGGTTATAACCACCTTTAGTATATTTTTAGCCTCTTTAATATATTCTAGGTCCAAATTTCTTCTTCCTATTACAACTATATTTTGACCAATCCACAAAAGGGGATTTGTCCTAATACAATAATCGACATTACGATCAACTGGGATTGATCCAATGAATAATATATCAATAATAATTAGAATACACTTTGCGCTATACTATTTCAATGCATCTCAGGGCTTAACACCGATTGGTCGATTCTATTTAAAGAGCATGGAGGTCATTTTTCGATGATCTATTATGAGAAAATATCTTGTAAAATCCCTCTGTAATATTTTCTTTTGCAATAATAAACCGCCTAAGTATTGGCAGCTATTGAGGTCATGGGATTTCCCTGTAGGGTTTTACCATCACCTTGAAACATCAAGCAGGTTGATATTTGATCTTGTTATGAGTGGTTAATGAATGTGTTCGTCCTCCTGGAATACCTTTGTCGCTGAACATTGTATCGTAGGCCTATTTGAAGACCCGGGCTTCGTTGTAGATCGAGATCGTGGAAGACGAGTTGCCCATATCCATTTTTCTCAGCCATTTTCATACATTTTTGGCCATTGAGACTGTTCCATTGCTTTCTAGACTTCGCTTTCATTGAGGAACACTTTCATTTCACTTAAAGGTTTCGCCCAAGATATGGCCATTGGCTACGATCCAAGGTATAAAGTTTGAATAATGCATTTTTTAATTTTTTGCGGAGAAGTGTTTTGGTTTTATTTGGGTTTTGTATTTTTTTTATTTCCGTGTTGCTACTCTTAAAGATCTGCGTATTCTCTTTTCCCTCGTGTCTCCGTGGTGGTGGATCTCACAATCATAAACAAATAGGAAAAGTTGTTTTTTCTGGTTTAGTTAATCGAGATCTAACCCTTTTTTCATCGAGAAGTTTAAATTTTATTCATGTGAAAAAGAGTTTTTTGTCTAAAGTATTGGGCGGAAGCCATCAACTATGCAAATTACATAGTAGATCATCACACTCCCACAAAGGCTCTTAAAAATATAACACTGGAAGAAGCTTGGACTAAAATTAACTAGATGTAAGTCACTTCCGGGTATTTGGCAATATAGCATGGGCTCACATTCCGGATGAGAAAAGGAAAGCATTGCAGCCTAAAAGTGAGAAGTGCATATTTGTTCATTATTTTGAAGATGTCAAAGGTTACAGACTTCTTCAATCACATTGTAATGAAATTATTATTAGAAAAGATGTTAAATTTGATGAAAATCTCTTGGATCATGAGCCTAATTCGATGTTTGTGGATTTTTTGGACTGTAAGCCATCTTCAACGTTTGTGCATTCTTCTATTCCTACTCTGGTTTCTTCTTCAAATGATGACAATGAGGGATGAAAATCCACCCCTACCTTCTCACCCTCCTCCAAATGAGTCCTTTGAACCCAAACCAACACCATATCCACCACTTTCTAGATGGGTATGTTCAACATGAGAAGCAATTGGTGATATTATCAATGATCCTAGAGATCAACATCAAACACGTTCAAAGTTCCAACAAGACTCTTCTCTTTTGGATCAAGTTTCAAAACTCATGATCCATAGACATTTGCAAAATATTCAGGTCATCCTCGCATTGTGATACAAGAATGAATGAAGAGTATTGTTCTTAATGGAAAACGATACTTTGGGATATTGTACCTCTTCCAAAGGAAGAAACTTGTTAGGATGCAAATGGGTCTATAGAACTAAGTATCCATCAGATGGAAAGTTGAAAGACACAAGGCTTGGTTAGTTGCCAAACGACTTTCCCAAGTTGAAGGAATTGACTATCTAGTATAGATTTATCGATTTAATAACTTTTATTAACTTTAATGGAAATTTTTGTCGGGTGATCCGCAATCTAACTTAAAAATTAGTACTGTTGTTTAGTCATAAATGCCATTTATATCCGGCGGTTCGTGTTCGGGAATTTTAGATGAGACAGAGTGAGAATTTCCCCGCCAATCCCTAATCTGCAAAGGTTAATCTCTGGATAATCGCTTTTAAAAACCTTAATTAATCATGTTTAAAAGGTGTGCTAACTCTAAAGTGTTTTGGGAGTTCAGACTTCGGTAATTTATAATGTAGCTTGAGGGGAAATCCCCAAAACCCAAAACCCTAAGTGATTAATTATCTGGTAACCGATTTTAAGTTTTAATTAATCGTATTTAACTTGCGTTTCGTAAATTGCATTGGAAATTTTAGGTTACAATGAATAGTACCCTACACAGGGTTATGTTGCCCAAAACCAGGTTTCTCCAGCCAAGATCTGTGAAATAAGAAAAATAGTGTTCCCAAACGCATCAATAAATAGGAACAACATAGATCCCACCGCTCAGAAGACTTAAGGTCCCAAATTCTCGCTTCCAAACAAGATGTAATTAGCATTTGGCATGATAGGTTGTTGGAAATCACTACCGAGTGAGGGGGACGGAGGAGGTATATGCCCTCCACCATAAGGGAAAGCATTATAGGGGGTTGAGGTTCCCCCCATGGATCCTTGAAAAGGAGCATTCAAGCTCCCTTCGCCCAGACCTAATTTCTGTAGAGTGGAGTAGGAAATTTCATTGCTCATACTGAAGCCAAGCATCTCATATGAGAATGGAAGGCCCATCGCACTATGTGTAACTGGAGTAGTGGTCGCCGGCCAAAGTAGAGGTGTTCAAGACCATTGTGGTCCAAACTAGTGAATGTGGGAGAGGAGGCAGGATGCCCCCCTGCAGTAGTAGTCATAACAGGAGTACAGGGACTCCCAGATGAAGTAGTAGCATTTGCCTACTTGTCACTCTGTAAATCTAAATTCATACTGAAGGTAAGCCATTGTAACACACCCATGGTAGCATCAAAATTTCGCTTCTTCTTAGGAGAATCAAAACCCCATTCGGGATCTCTATTCCATTTTTCTAGATCTTTTCCATCCATGGTGTCCATGTTCTAACCAAGCTCGTGAGTCAGTAACTCCTCTCCCAAGTTCTTTTGGTTATTCCATCCATCTATACTTGCATATGACCACCTGCCAAGACCACACACCGAGACAATAGGCGCTAAGACAACCAATGATCAGTCTCCTCCGAGAAAATCGGTTCACAATCTGATGTTGTGTGTCCTCAAAGACTTTCATGACCCTAATTGACTTCAGGACTTCACCGCTCGAGTTTTGAACGCTTCCAAAGAATTTTCTCCGTAAGCACTCCATACCCTGAAAGTTGTCATGTGATCGAGCCACACATCCCTCATGATCTATCTGTTATGATCTACTTAGGGGACTTTTTGGTGTTTGAAAGAGTTTTGCCACTCCAAACCCTTTTTCTCCAAGTACTCTCATTCGAGTTACAGACGAAGCACCATGCATCCCTCGTGGATCGATTGTTGTGATCTACGGACTTCGATGTTCTAGAGTTTCAAACACTCCAAAGCCTTTTCCTTTTCCTCTGAATTACTCTATACCTAGAGTTACAGATTGAATGCTGCGTGTTTTCCCCGATCAATAGTTGATATTTGTCCTTTTCCCTACTTCAGGTGACTTGCATTCAATGCTTCTCTCTCTTTCGGGCGTTTAGTACCCAGAAAGTTATAGATCGAAATACCACATGTTTTATTCCAAATGGACGATCTATATGAACTATGGTTCTCTGTCCTTAGGGGAGTTCTTATTCAACACACTCCCTTTTCTTCTGGAGTAACATTCCTCTGAAATGGAATATTCCTCTCTCACACGCCCCTTCCAACAGATGTCTAGGATGACTTCGAGACTTCGGCCTTCTGGTAATCCTCGCCTCTTCACACACTGATTCTCCCGAGTGACTTCTCCGCAGTGGATCTCCATGACACTTGTCCTTTGGTCAGATGTACTCGACCGCTTCGGCTCCAAACTCTTTGGGAGTTTTTCAATGAAAACCTCTTTCTCCTTAGCCTGCCAAGGTTGAGTATTTAATCTCACAGCCTCAACTGACCTGGCCCCGAGAGCATTCACTTGACCCCATATATCTACAGCTTGTAACTTTCATTCGCTGATCCCTTGGGTCCCATTGTGTGCCACTTCAAGAGGGACACATGTAAATGTCGTCACTCAACACATGGCCCCCACATGAACTCGATGTAATAATAATACTCCCCCATGATCGAACGATCGCGAGGGATCCCAAAGGATCCTTAGACCCATGGTCCACATTAACTGGACTCTGGACTTTGGGTTTTTAGTTACTAAACCTATGTCCTCTCAAGTGGTCAACATTGGGATGACTATATCGTAAATCTGATGGTTGGGATAGTCCCTGGGAATCCTCGGATCTACATCCTAGATTAACTTCGACACTTTAGGGGTTTTGGTGTTACCAATCCTCCATCCTCCTAAAGTGGTCAACGTCAGCGACTACCATATCAGAGATCCAATGGACGGGATAGTTCTAGGGCATCCTCAGATCTATGGCCTAGATTAACTTTGGGACTTTGGGACTTCAGGGGAATTCTCCTCTCATATGAAAAATATGCTCGATTCACCAGACCCGCGAAGTCTGAAGGGTTATAAGGGTTAACACACGTGTTCTTTCTCCAGATCTGATGATTGTGAAGAACTTTGGCTTCTTCCAAACTAATCTCATCCATTTGTCTTCCAAACGAAAGGATCTCTCCTTTTGGGAGTTAAATATCACTATCCTACCTGGGCTTTGTCAGCTCCTTCAGTACTTAGGTATTTTTCACTAATTTTATTGAACTTAACACTTAGATAAATCCTCTGCACACTCCTTGCGCTCATTTATCAACTCTAGAATTAAAGGGGGTTCTCGTTCTCTACCTGCCTCGCAGAGACTATGTACATACATGAACTAACTCTCCTAAGATTAATCGAATCCTTTCTTTAGAATGACTGGGAGTGTCGGCATGCACAATTGAGTCTATTCCCCAAGGTCAACAAATTCGCAGTTCATTTATTTTAACTTGAGACACCACGAGGCTTAGGAATTTACGTGTACAAGTCAGAGAATTCCTTATTTTATTAAATATACATTTAGGTAGAAATAGAGGGATACGGTATAACCTTTGATAAAACATGCACATATCTACAACATTCATAGGATATCCAACTTTAATTCACAGTTACCACTTAAATACATAGGATATGAGAATACTTATCTATTACAGGTTGTAGCCAACTAGATGACTATTGGTGTTCATCCTTCCACCCAACCATAGGCTTATAGGCATTCATTCTTAGCACTCTGGCCACCCTCGTGCCAAGCAATGATATCACTAGGAAATTTATGCCAATTCCCAACGATCCTTTCTCTTTCACATCTTCCATGAGGTTTATCAAGTGCTTCCCCAGCATTAAGCTTGAGGCCTTCTGCTTAGGTCACATTCTCTGCATACTCTCAAATATTTCTCTCTCTGTCACGACCTCGATGAGGTTTATCAAATGCTTCCTCATCACCAATCTCATAGCCTTCAACTTGTTCTCTATTGGAGAGTTCCTCGCATTCTCCACTCTTCTTTTGTATTCTTTGGTGTGCCTTGCATGCACATCCCTCCTATATTGTTCCTTTTGTTAGAAGGAAACCCGGGTCAGTCTGGGTCTACAGGACCCTATGGTACTTTGGGCTAACCTTCTGTAGCTAGACCATGCTTCCATTCATGGGGTAGTTGATGGTTCAACCACCAGTCCTTTTCTTATTAACTGATCTCTTATAGTTTTCACATTCTTTCCTCTAGTGATATCATGGATAGTACTTTCAAGGCTTCACCCCCACAGTCATTTATTGGAAATTCAAACAATAATACATTTAAACTATTCTGATGCCACAGTAAGGTAATCCTAGTTAATTATTAATTACAAGTTGAGGGAAACAGGGGTGTTACAATCCCCTCCCCCTAAAAAGGAACACCATCATCGGTGTTCTTTCTCAGTAACACTTGTCATACCTTTCTCATTCAATCACTTCAGAAGTCTTGACCTTCTTTCTGGGTCAGGTCCTTTTTTATACTCTTAATCTTTGTCACCTACATTCAATAATTCTTGGACAACAAGCACATTAATCATAGTCTCATGCGAAAACATTTTACTGTTGCATAAAATTTATAGGAATATTTCATAATCTAGCACAATACTTATCTATGCAGTTTGTGGTTTTGTATCCACATGGTTGTCTAGTGATCCAGGCTCACTATTTGTCCTTGACATACCCATTATGTGCATGATCCTAATCAATAGTTTACAAGTACTGTCAGATTCTCCTCTTCCTTGCGGTCACTTACCCTCCAGGCCCAGGCTTAGGCATCCCCTTCTTTATTATATAGTTCCTTGGTATATATATCTTTCCTTGCCAAGGTTTTATCGCACGGGAAGAATCCCAGAGACTTTATCAAGCCTTAAAGTCAAGGTTTCCCTCGAACTTGCTCTACCGAGGTGTCCCTCTGACTTATGTTACCTCAACACAGTGTATTCCAAGTGATCATAGCTTACCATGAGGTTCTCAAGGCTTAGCAGTGACCTCCTTCATGATTTTCAGTTGGATAGCCTTCATTTTTCCTTTCTGGATAGATCTTTTATTCTCACTTGTATCACATGTATACATAATTCACCCATAGATCTTTTATTGCAAATATGTCACCCATAGATTTTCCAATTTCTTCATTTATTTTCAGATCCATTCCACACATAACTAGATTCACAATCATGGGACTTCCCTCCCCATGGAAGTTTAGCTCAGCAGACAAACGGTCTTCCTTATGGGCTTACAACATTGCCATATCCAAGACTCTTTCTTTCTACAAGTCAACTTTTCTCAGCCAAACAAATTGTTAGTTTTCATGCACACTATATTTTCATACGATGCATACTAACAGTCCAAGTCATTTTCAATTATTCAGGGTATATAGAGAAAAAAGGAAATATTATTATTATGTAAGCATCCTGTCAACATACTAAATTTTCCAAGTGCAATTCAAATATTAAATGAATTTAATCAATGTGCCAATGTTCATGGCCACATTCATACCCAATGAACCCTCGCATTGATCTTCAATCTACCACACTTGGTGACAAGCACCCAGCTATGGTGTGTTGGATTTTAACCAACTTCTTCACCATATGGATTATTCCTCCTCGTTCACTCTTACAGCGGGACTATGCTTCCTGCTACATGCTAATCACATTTCCAAATCAACGCAGATGAAACTAAATGTTTCTCTTGAATGTTCCCAAGCATTCTTTCTTCAATAGTAACCAAGGTGCCCACACTCATGGTCACCCAAATTTGCTTTCCTTTAACATCCATACAATGTAAGTAAAAATTTTGGAAGGTCCTCCTTCCTCAATGGAAGGTTCATTGTCTTCCTTTCATGCAAACATGCACTTGCTCGAAGCAATTCCATGCAATGTGCTAGCTATGACCACCTTTATTCCCATAGAACCAGTCCTTGCGACCACAGTCTAACGCAGAGTGTTAAACTATATCTTCATTGACTAGCCCTGAGGAACTCTATTTTCTCTCCATGCGACCGAGAGACATGACCTCATCTCTATTATTTTCAGGACCTATCCTTTTGGCTCCCATGTCCAAGCATTATGATCCTGGCTAAACCCCTTGTTTGTAAATCGAAGGTGTAGATCCATTTTCCCCCAGATCCAACTGCTGCAAGGGATTATGGAACCTCAACTAGCTCACAGTTTAATTCTCCTTCTGATCTCTGTAATGAATACGGGTCGTTCAATCTACGATCAGATCCCAAACTCAAAACAACGTTGTATTGAATTTAAATTACGGGTACATGTCTCTACGTTAACCCGTGTACATATGCAATCTCCGCAATGATCGTCGGTTGTCAATCTTAGCCCTCAATCTTTTTTAACCACACGATTTCCAGATCATAATAATGCCAACACATAAGTTTTTGACCGAGAATTTAGGTTGATATAGAGCTTCGATGTGCTAAATTCAACCACAAAACCCAATCACAGTATGATTTTTACGCAACATTAGCGTGTGGGTTCCTTGCAGGTTCTCTCACTGATCGTTCATAGATCAACGGTTCACAGCAATTGCAGAATCCCAATATGATCGCTCTTTATCAGAGATTTCAATCTTTGCAATCTGAAAAGTGCTTGCCCAAATATTTTAATCATGGTCATTAATTATCCACCCTGATGAGATCAACGGTGTTGGTTGATTGCGGGTCGTGAACTAGAATGTCCGTAAATTTTGCCTTCACGCTCCGCAATGATTCCCAACCATCGATCTTTGTTCACATATCGATGGTTCACAGTGATTGCGGGGTCCAATCTGGAAAGTGTTATCCTGACTCTGTCTAATCGTGGTCATTGATCTTTCACCCCGACGAGATCAACGGCATTGGTTGATTACGGGTTGTGAACTAGCATTTCCATTAATTTCACCTTCGTGCTCCGCAATGATCCCCGATCGTCGATCTAATCGAATTACTGGTGTTTGATCCATTAAATTTAGTGGATAGTGAAGTCGATTTGATGACTGTGATCAGTCTTCCCTCCAATGAGCGGCTCACATTCATCTCCTCTGTCAGGTTCTTAAGTATCCTGATTCGATCATGGTTTTCTTCCTGAATCATACTCTACTTGGGTATCTGAGGCATACAACTACCTTTTCTTAACATGACTTCAACCAATCCTATTCAATCAAACATACTCATTTATTCATTCATTAGTATTCTATTTATTACATGATGCTTTCAAAATGTAATCCAGTATTCTTTTATATATATAGAAGCTTGTAGCTCACTGCTTAATTCTTAGCAGTTATTAAGGTTGTGACTCTATCCTCCTGACATAGTTTTCACACAGTTCTTCCACAGGGAACTCCCTTAGAATGAAAATTCCTTATTGCATGTCCATCACTATCTGTGATGGCCTCAACCTTGAGTTAGCTTTAGTTTTTTACCAAATATTCCATAAGGAATATAAACATGCATATTTTTCATGCACCCAAATTATGTATCCATACATATTCTGGTTTTGTTAACTTACATTCATGATGTACTTAACCATATGCATAATCAAAAGTCTGTATGTAGCTTCCATGAGTATATTTCATAGCCTACATACATCTGTACTTTAAAATTAGTCAACTCATGATTGTTCAAAATCATTCTCATGTGATTCTCAAGGCATAATCATTTGCCTCTTATCCTGACAATAGACCATCCTTTATCATTTACTCTTTCATTTATTTATACTTGTCTTTCCTGAGGAAATGGAGCGCATCCCCTTTAAGCTATCATTCAAAACATAACTTTCATGACTCTTCAAAAAAATGGAGTTAACCATGCGTCTATGGTATTCACTTAATCTTGGCAAGTGTAATTATTGCCTTACATATCACTCATCAAGGTAGCCATATTGTTCCTATATTATACATATATCCTTACATCATACATGTGCATCACTTTCATATTTAATATCATTCATACCTAACTGGTATTACTATCAGACTTCATATCAAGAAGCTTCACAATACATTAAATACATGTACTCAAGCATAAACACCCACAAAACTAACTAAACATTCATCATCCAAGCTCATTGCTTGCACCCTTTCCATATCATGCATGCACATGGGCATCTCATACTTCCAGATCCTCCTCCAAGGATATGGCTACAATCCTTATGACAAGCCTCATAGTGATACTCAACACCGAGTTTCCCTCTCAGTTGAGAGCTTGCAGTCATTCACACGACATCCACATGGAAGTTGAATCAGACATAGTCGTAACTAGGTTCCCTTTTTATACGATAATAGCTATCAAGAAAACACTCTTGCCTCAACCTCCCTTGAACATTACCCAACTTATAAATACAATCTGGGCAATTATAACATGCCCAAGGTAACAGAATCAGCCAATTTATCTTCCAACTATAAATATATGTCTACCATCCACCACTGGATGTCAATCTGACCCATTGGCTTCTATAAGTGCCCCAACACTTCCTTTACCACATTCAGGATCAACAATCAGACAACCATTTTATCTTAATTTTAACAATTTAATGTCTAATACCATTTGGACTATTCCCTTAGAGCCCAAATGCAATTTTGAATTATGTTACTTACTGAGTATCCTAGTTCATAAATTCAGAGTATCTTTAGGTCAAGATCGGTCTAGACCATTACACCTAGAATTCTTCCTTTTTTTCAGCACAGTCAGGGATGGAGGCCACTCTCCTCCTCCCACAAGAACTCTGGAAAATTAGTTTCATATCCACCAAGCAAGGGAGGTTGTTGTGATTTCTCACTCAATCACTCTATATTTCTACAGCTATGTTTATCATCTTGATTAGAAAAAACCCTGTCCAACAATTCCTGTACCCAGAAACAAAATTTGTTTATCAATCCACTTTGAAACTTGAGAGCTACGCATGCTCTCCCTTTTTCAGGGAATGGTCACCATACTCATTCCTCTGATCATGATGGATTATACACATATACAAGTTTTAACCCTTCATTAAAGAAGTATTTATTACTGCTACAGATCCTTTCCATCCATTCACATCCAAGTCTTTCTATTAGTGTCCATTAGCATAATCCCACTCATGTAGGATCATCTATCATTTCTCAAATAAATATTAGGCTTTCTTTGTCATGGACTTAGCATGATTCAATATCATTGGTTAAAATACCAATTGTATTTTAAATCTGCATCCTTCTACTCGAGTAACTTATGAAAATGATTTATGTTTGGCAATAATATTCTCCACAGGCTCATCTTAGCCTTGGTAACCAAATCTTATGACTGTACAACAGCACGTACAATTGCATAGTGAAGTCAACTTCTTTATTTGGGAACATTAGCAATATACAATGCCAATTTCCAAAACCTCTATCAACAATAAAGGATCTCATTCCTCTCTTCAGTAGAGGTTTTCTAAGCCTCTTAGGAATGTGGTAAGATAGGTTGTTACCCCTTAAAGTCCTCCATAAATATTTTCATACGACTCGTGCATGAGCCCAAGCAGTTGAAGTGTTGTTGTCGTGCTCTGATACCAATTTGTAACACACCCATGGTGGGGGCGTCAAAATTTCTCTCTTCTTAGGAGAATCAAAACCCCCATTCARGTTTTCTATCCCATTCTTCTCTTCCAGAGCTTTCTAACCATGGTCTCCATGCTCTGAACTGAGTTCAAAGATGGCAGGTAGCTTCTCCCAAGTTCTTTGGGTTCTTCCATCCATATATACTCACATATGACCACGGACTATGAGCATACGCCAAGAAAACCACCATGCAAATCCTATGGAGTGGAAAATCTTTGAAGTTTACAATCCGACGTCACGTGTCCTCAAAGATTTTGATGGCCCTGATTGACTTCGGGACTTCAGCATTTGGGAGTTTCAAATGCTCCAAAGGATTTTCTCCTCAAAGTACTTTGTACCCGAAGTTATAGATCGAGCTCCACACATCCCTCATGATCGACGATTATGATCTACTTTGGGACTTCGTCATTTGGGAGTTTTGAACAATCCAAACCCTTTTTCCTCCAAATTACTTTGTACCCGGAGTTACAGATCGAGCACCACGCGTCCCTCATGATCGACGGTTCTGATCTACTTCGGGACTTCGGCATTC
The DNA here is from genome assembly GCA_010110895.2 of Picea sitchensis. Lineage (NCBI taxonomy): Eukaryota > Viridiplantae > Streptophyta > Pinopsida > Pinales > Pinaceae > Picea > Picea sitchensis. The sequence goes on along the minus strand of SNQJ01S0094735.1, from coordinate 20,595 downwards.
GGGAGTTTCGAACACTCCAAATCCTTTTTCCTCCGAAGTACTCTGTACCCGAAGTGACAGATCGAATGCCACGTGTTTTCCCTGATCAATGATTGATATTTGTCCTTTTCCCTGCTTCAGGAGACTTGCAGTCAATGCTTCTCTCTTTCCTTCGAAGTGCTTAGTACCCAGAGTTATAGATCGAGCACCACATGTTTTATTCCAATGGACGGTTCAGATGAAATCCAACTCTCCAACCTTTGGGATTTCGTGTTCAACACACTCCCTTTTCTTCTGGAGTGACATTCCTCCGAAATGGTAGATCTTTTGCCACGTGCCCCTTCCAACAGATGGTTGGGATGACTTCGGGACTCCGACCTTCAGAAATCCTCATGCCTTCACACTTTGATTCTCCCAGAGTGACTTCTCTCTAGAGTGTAGGATCTGACGACACCTGTGCCTTTGGCTTGGACGGCTTAGATCTGCTTTGGCTAACGTCTCTTCAGGAGTTTTGTGATGCAAAATCCTCTTTTCTCCTGGAGTCAGTCAACGTCGGGCTAATCACAGCCTCAAACTGATGGTCCAAGAGTATCTACGTGACCCCGGATATCTACAGCTTGTAAATTCCGTTCAAGGGTCCCTTGGGTCCCAGTGTGTGCCACTCTGAGAGGGACACCTGGAAACGCCATCACTCGACACATGGGCCCCCAAACGAACTAGACATAATACACACATCCCCTTGATCAAACGGTCATGAGGGATCCCGAAGGATCCTTAGATCCATGGTCCACATTAACTTCGGGACTTTGAGGGTTTTGGCGTTACCAAACCTCTGTCCTTTCGAAGTGGTCAATGTCGAGCTGACTATATCATAAATCCGACAGTCGGGATAGTCCCCGGGCATCCTCAGATCTATGGCCAAGATTAACTTTAGGACTTCGGGACTTCGGGGGTTTTGGTTTTACCAATCCTCCATCCTCCCAAAGTGGTCAATGTCGAATTGACTATATCATAGATCCAATGAACAGGATAGTTCTCGGGAATCCTCAGATCTATGATCCAGATTAACTTCGAGACTTCAGGGGAATTCTCCTCCCATGCGGTGAATATGCTCGATTCGTCGAACCCACGAAGTCTGAATAACACCCACGTTCTTTCTCTAGATCCGATGATCATGAAGAACTTCAGCTTCTCCCGAACTAATCTCATCCATTCATCTTCCAAATGAAAGGATCTCTCCTTTCAGGACTTAAATCTCATTGTCCTACCTGAGCTTTCGGGACTTAATTCTCCTAAAATTAACACTTAGATAAATCCTCTACGCACTCCTTGCACTCATTTATAAACTCTAGAATTAAATGAGGTTCTTGATCTCTGCCCGCCTCATAGAGACTCTGTACATACATGCACTACCTCTCATGAGTTTAACTGACTCCTTCCTTCAGAACGACTGGGAGTGTCGGCATGCACACGTGAGGCTATGCCCCAAGTTCAACAAATTCACAGTTCATTTATTTTAACTTGAGCCACCATGGGGCTCAAACATTTACGTGTACAAGTCAGAGAATTCCTTATTTCCTTAAATATACATTTAGGCATAATTAGATAGATACGGTATAACCATTGAGAAAACATGCACATCCCTACAACATTCATAGGATATCCAACTTTAATTCACAGTTACAGCTTAAATACATAGGATATGAGAATACTTATCTATTACATTTGTAGCCAATTAGCTGACTGTGGGTGTTCATCCTTCCACCCAACCATAGGCTCAAAGGAATTCATTCTTAGCACTATGGCCACCCCCATGCCAAGCCATGATATCACCAGGGAATTTATGCCAATTCTAAACAATCCTTTCTCTTTCACATCTTCCACAAGGTTTATCAAGTGTTTTCTCAACATCAAGCTCACGGCCTTCTAGTCAAGTCTCGTTCTCTGCATACTCTTGGAGATTTCTCCCTTTGTCATGGACTCGATGAGGTTTATCATATGCTTTCTCAGCATCAATCTTGTGGCCTTCATCTCGTTATCTGTTGGCGCGTTCCTCGCATTCTCCACTCTTCTTTTTTATTCTCTGGTGTTCCTTGCACACACATCCCTCCTATCTTGTTCCTTCTATCAGAAGGAAACCCGATTCAGTCTGGGTCTACAGGACCCTGTGGTACATCAGGTTGAACTTCTACAGCTAGACCATGCTTCCATTCATGGGGTAGTTGATGGTTCAACCACCAGTCCTTTTCTTATTAACTGATCTCTTATAGTTTTCACATTCTTTCCTTTAGTGATATCATGGCTAGTACTTTCAAAGCTTCACCCCCACAGTCAGTTATTGGAAATTCAAACAATAATAAATTTACATTGTTCCCATTCCACAACATGGTAATTCTAATTAATGATTAATTACAAGTTGGGGGAAACAGGGGTGTTAGAGTCACCTAAGGAAGGACAACTTTTACTAATATTGGCGCCAACAAGTCAGTAATCGAAGGGTTGGCTTTCCCGAGAGATTCCGCCCAAAGGTCAGAAATAGTAGGTTCCTCTAGATTTGAATAGTCTCCTCATGGAGCAAGCTCAGACATAGTTTTATGCAACCCAGTCACTTCAAACGAACCTTGTTGGTCAACTCTTCATCGTAACAGTGGAGGAGGTGGCTGATGCAGGAGCATCGTCAACATCAAGCGAGCGTGGGGGCAAGCGCCACACATTTTGAGCATATGTTAAATTGTTTAAAAACTTTTGAAGAGTGGATGCGCCAAACTTAAATGTGATAGTTAAGGAGAGGTGTACTCATGCATTGTATAGGACCTTCAGCGATCCGCTCTCGTCCATAGTAGGTAGAAGGCATTTATGTAAGTAGGTAGAATTGAATATTAGATTAGCCATTTTTAGAAAAAGTGGAGGGAAAACGGATATAGACACCCTCATTGTGTGTTGTAACATAGTTAGAAGCATTGGAGTATAGAAGAGAAGCAGAGAGCTATGTAAGAACACCCATGTACTGATATTTGGATTAATAGAAAGAGGTTGATTCAAATTCATGGCTTTGTGTTTATTCTCTGTGTATTGATGTTGAATGATATGCTCATGAATGTTTGCTTCCTGGTGTACATTTTCTTTTATATGATGTGTATGTGATTTCATGGTTTGAGTTTGAAGTCTGGAAGGAAGAAGGAATGAGTTTCAATTGTTTCTCTGTCTGAGCAAGATTCCTACAAGGAGTGCAGTTGAATTGTCCACAAGGAGTGCGTCGACAAGGAGTTCGGAGAGTTGTCTCTGAAAGCTCAGGAGAGGTAGCGGTTGTTCTCATTTCCTCATAGTGCAGTAGAGCACAGCTGTCGTGCAAGGAGTGCGCAGGCCTAGAAGAGTCTCAGGGTTGCGGACCTGAGTCAAATATCGAAGGACTACTGCTGCAGTTGTGCGCAGAGTCAAGTATTTGACATTTGAAGGTGTCTGAAGGTTTTGTCAGGAGCTCATGCAAGGACCCTCTTCGAGGCTTGAAGTTGTGAGTAGCTCTGGAGGAGTAAAGTCTTTGAACCATTAAAGGCAGCATAGGAGAGGGATGTATTTGATTGATTAGAAGATATCCAGAATTCGTTGTGCAAGAGGGTAAGTCCAGGGAAGAGCCCTTGGTTTCATTCATAGGAATCGTCAAAGGGAAGAAATTGATGGTCAGAAATTTGTGGAGAGGATTAGCGAAATCTCTCCAGTAGTCAGATCTGCCAGAGAATGGAGGAGGTTACGGCTACGTCCGGAGTTCAAGCTCAGGAGACTGTGAACCGTAGGATCTTCACAAAAATGACCGTCATCCGTTGGATTGACCAAGAGTTGCATGGAGTTTAAGCTTCGTGAACGGGAGGAGGAAAATTCTGACGAGAGGCGTGGCCATCGAAACTTCGGCATTCGTGAAATTGGGAGTGGAAGCGTCATTGTGGGAGCCAGCTGTCAGCATAGCAGAGAATCGGGATTCGAGGGATCACGAATCCTGAGGACATATGTATTTGGATATTGGAAAGTCTGAAACCCCAATGAGAGGTAAGACTGTGGTCACGGGGATAATGGTCATATGGGCCAGGAGCCTAGCCAGGAGAGCTAGTGCATAAAGAGCACGTCGGGATTCGGAGGATCGCGGATCCTGAGGACAAGTGCATTTTGGCACTTGAAAGTCCGAAACCCCGACGAGAAGGAATATAAGGCTACATTTTTGTGGAACGCGGTCACATGGACCAGGGCATAGCCAGGAGGGGCTAAGAAAAAAAAAAAGTGCATCGGGATATTGGAGGTCGAGACATCGGGAGTTTGAAAACCCCAAAACCCGATTTTCTATTCTTCGCCTAAAGACTATAAAGTGTCGAAAAGACCTGTGGGTCCATTTAGAAGGAGATTCCAGTGGGAATCAGAAGAGCCATTCTGTCTCGAGGGGGGAAATTGAACGACCCTTAAGACCGGGAGGTCAGGCGCGGGACCTGTTGAGGTAGGTGCTCGGGTGGACGTCGTCAAGTGGTATCAGAGCTTAGAAAATATTCTTTGCTTTCTGTAGCAGGAAGAAGGAAGATTGACCATGCCACCGAGAAGGAGAGATAGACAATCATCCGATCCAGAGGAGGAAAGGGAGACATCCATAGGAAGGGGTAGACAAGTGCAAAATCCAGAAGTAGAAAGAGATCTTCATAACTTACGCGCTAGAGTTGTGGACATGGAGATAAGACAAAGGCGCACAGCTGATGTAGGAGATATCAGTGAGTCCAAAAATGAAGATGATGATGGACATGGAGAAGAAGAAATCACAGCAGAAGATGCAGCAAATGAGCGCTTACTTAAAGATGTTGCTAGAATGGGTGCAAAGGCGAAGATGGACATTCCAGTTTATGAGGGAAATTTGGATGTAGAAGAGATTCTAGATTGGATTAGAGCTCTAGACACCTATTTTGACTATGAAGATATCGAAGAGGACAAGAAAGTTAGGCATGTCGTCACGATATTAAAAGGACATGCAGCATTGTGGTGGGATGAACTACAAGCGGACAGGTGTTGCCAAGGCAAGCAGAAAATTAAGAGTTGGGACAGGATGATTGCAAAGATGAAGGAAATAATTCATCCCCAGGGACTATCAGATTACTCTGTTCAGGAGAATGCAGAACTTGAGACAGAAACTGATGATAGTAAAGGAATATACTGAGGAATTTTACAGGTTGAATATCAGGGCAGGTCATCGTGAAAGCAATGATGAAAAAGTAAACAGGTATATGAATGGCCTGAGATATGAGATTCAAGATGAAATGAGCATGGAAACCATCCGAACATTTGAAGATGCTTATCAAATGGCTCTGAAAGATGAAGAGAAGCTGAGCCGAAAACAGAGTCAGAGGGGCAAAGGCAGAAGTCAGCCCAGAGGCAAATCAGTTGCCCAGGAAGGAACCCAGAAGCCCAGGGACGACTGGAAGAAACCTCAGACTCGGACAGAGAGAGGTGGAAGTTCACAGCGAGGGCAG
>SNQJ01S0094735.1:0-11936 GCA_010110895.2 Picea sitchensis | reverse complement strand
CATACATACCATGAGCATCGGCCCTGAACTTCTCTGGGTGACCCCACTAGGACCTTATTATATCGGGGTAACTCTTATCGTATTGTATGCATTTATTTTTCTCAAAATCCAACATAAATGCAACATTGTAATTATATTTAGGATTGGGAGATAGATTATACATTACTTGGAGGTGTTCCAGTTGGAAAGAACCAATGAAAACCTTCTGGTGGTTGATGATGCTTCTGGTTTGGACGTCGATGTTTTCCAAGGCCTAGCTTATCATATCATTATACGGCATGAGTCTCGGTCATGTAGCTATCTTGTGTATCTATGACTGAGCTACATATATGAGTTTAGTTTCATGAGCATCATCTTCTTCATCATCAGAATCTTCTAGACAGTTTATCATCTCATGTTCCAGAACCTCGAACACATGTGTTTAATATTTAACAGAGTCTATGGCTCACGATGTAGTTTCTAATGGAACTTCTACATTTGGATTTGAACCCTCACCATCCGCATCAGGCTTCTTCATCATCTTTTGTGGTTCCATGATATCAAGAGAACATAACAAGGCTACCTATTGTAGAGGAATTGTGTGAGCTTCTCAATCAAATAAAACTCCCTACTTTGCGAAGGGTGAAAATGAATTCAAAATCCAAGTGTTTTTATTCACATCAGATGCATTGATTATGGTATAGCTTTACTGGTGGCAACTTTATTAACTTTAATGGAAAATTCTACCAGGCGATCTGAAATCTACGTTAAAAATCATTATGTTGATTAGTCATAAATGCCATTAATATACGGCGGTTCATGTCTAGGAATTTTAGATGAGATAGATTGATAATTCCCCGAATCTCAAATCTGCAAAGGTTAATCCCTGGATAATCGCTTTTAAAAACCTTAGTTAATCATGTTTATAAAGGTGTGTTAACTTCAGGTGTTTCAGTAGTTCGAACTTTGGGAATTTTAAATGTAGCTTGAGGGGAAATCCTTGAAACCTGAAACCGTGAAGTGATTAATTATCTGGTAACCGATTTTAAGTTTTAATTAATCGTATTTAACTTTAAGTGTTTCAAAAATTTGGACTTTGGAGATTTTAGGTTACGATGAAGGATAAACGTCCGAACACCAAAGTGAAAAGTCATTAATTATCTCTTGACCATGATTAACTTAATTAATTACATTTTAATACTTCGGAATTTTCGTGCTTCGGTGATTTTTGAATTAGTTCTTTGTTAAATTCCTGAAGGATTATCTCCTGTAGTGATGTGTCATAGATGACGTCATTCTAGATGACGTGTCGAGAAAATGGAGGTTCCACGTGTTACTTGGAATCGTATGAATCATCAAATGAAAATGTCATAAATGGGTGCCATGTGTCAACTCAGGGAAGACTCAAAATATACATGTGTACTATGACTCGTGTCCTTTAAAGGTTTGGTAAAAGTGATGAATGGACACTTTTGGGTTTCAAGGATTTATTCATTAAGACTTATTGAAACGCCCGAAGCGCGAAGCTCCGGAGTGACCTTTAGTGATTTACCACTTTAACAATTAGGCAGCTCCAAAACTCCAGAAATATTAGGGTCGTTCGATCAAATGAAAAAACTTCATCAACGACGGATATCAGGTGTGCCTTATTACTAATTAACCAGAAACAAATTTGATTTAAAATTCGAAATCTCTTTTCTAAGTTATCGTTTTGGGAAAGATTATAATTTCATGAGGTGAAGAATATAAAGCTTGAAAGTTCAGAATTGTATATGTTCCAACATAGGCTCCATATGGGGATCACGTCTCCCTGTGAGACACGGACTAATAGTATACCAGCTGCCTTTATTGGGTAAATGGAGACATTATTGCATTTCTAGGAAAACCCTTTGGGAATTAATCATACAGAGAAAAATTGAAATTCAACTGAATCTCAGAAAACCTTCAAAACACACCTAATTATTGATCTCAAGTTAGGCTATTAATAATTTCCCTTTCCTAAAACTAAGTTTGGATTTGCTTAAGATAATCAAAGCAACTTTAACTGAAATATCAGACTTTAGTCGATTTCGTTCGCATCAAGGTTAAGTAAATTTAACAATTTATTTAGGGAATCCCTTGTTGGTTTAGAATGTAAATATTACCGGAAAGAGAACTAGGTACCAGAGCATGTTATATACATGTATGTCATCCTTACAGATATCATAGATATTGCTTCACTGCCAGCGAGCCTGTTCAGTACCCCAGTGAAGATATCTACATCTCCCATTGAATTTCCTTTCACCACTTCAATTCACATTTTGTTGAGATGAGTGCAATCATTACATGAATTTCCTTTCATCATCTCTTTTTGGAAAAAATGGGGGCAATCGAATTATGAATTTCCTTTCACCATTTGTCTTGGACTAGATGGGGGCAATTAGATTATGAATTTCCTTTCACCATATGTCTTATATTTTAATATTTTTGAAGTGGGGGAAATCAATTTGTATGTATCATACAAGGGATGATATCTGCTTAAAATTTAACAACGAAGGTCTGTCAACAATTTTTTTATTGTACTCTGGACTAATTCTCTCTTGATCTTCAATACACCTTCGCCTATAGGGAAGCTTTAATGGGAATTTTTATTTTTCATGGATTGACCTTGAGTGAATTAATCAACTTAAAATCTGATAGAAGATCTAAAGTTATCAGGATTGTCCTAGACATACTTTATTTCAGTTAAAATCATAGGAATCATAAAGATTTTTTCCTAAACTCATTTTGAAGGTATGTTTTTAAGTTTTCATAGTCAAGGTGGAAATCTTTCTTTCTATGAAGCCCAAGGGAAGGATAGCAAGATTCAGAAGTTAATAAAAGCTTGGGTATAAGAAAAATAAAATAGAATGAGGACTCAAAAGGGTCTGACGCGTAAGAATTTCATTACCACACAAGTTTGTTTATTGATTCTCGAGCTTCCTTCTCGACCTATTTTTATTCTTATTTTCTTTTTCTTTTTATTTCATTTTTGTTTTATTTTCATTTGATTCAGATAAGGCTTCAGAATTAATCTATAGATTTATACTTTTTTTATCCTTGATCAAGTGACAATATTTACATGGGTAAAACCTTGTTTATATCTGATAAGATTTCCTTAGAACTTTAGTTTGAACTATAAGTATAGGAGTTCATACCTCGGATTTCATTTATATTTTCAATCAAGCCAATCATTAATTCATCACCTGTTTTGAGAGAAAGCAAATGTTTTGAAAACTTAGTGTTGGATTCTGATACCTCCTCATCTCTCATCTGATAGTGAGTATTCTGCACGGGAACAAAATGGGAAATGTCAGAAAATCCTGCAGAATAGAAATAATATGCAATAAAGATATTTTGTATTTTTCTTTTATGATATCAAATAAGTCTTGGTTTATTTACAACAAAAGTAAAATTTGGATAATTTACAAAAGGAAAATAAAACTACAAACAAAAAACAGAAAGAAAGCATCAATGTAAAATGGTATATACAATGGGAATCTGAAAAATTATTATTACATAAAATGTTTCAGGTAACGCCCGATGATAGGTGCGTCAAGAGTTTTTTCGTCGAGGTTTTCCAGTAAGAAGGAATTTTTCCCCTCATCAACTGCAATCCTGAATGGTCTGAACCATAGATGGTCGAACTTGTTGTGTTTCCCTGCATCTTATTTGCTAGCATCCCACTTTAAAACTAGATATCCAGGAAGAAACTCCCTATCTTTAGCCTTTTTATCGAAAAGGGCCTTCATATTATCTTGGTATTTCTGAAGTTTGTCATCTATTTCGGCCCTATTTTGTTGGACTTCGATTATTTGATTTATCCTTCTTGTAATGTCATTTGTCTCTTCATTTGCATCTTTCCAGAGCTTCATCATAGGAAGAGTGAGATTCATAGGAAGGACAACATCAGTACCATAGACTATTTGAAAAGGGGACATACCTATTGATTTCTTGGTGCCAATTCGATTCTCCCATAAGGCGTATTTTAGGTGGATGTGCCAAGCCTTTTTATTTTTTGTCAACAACTTTTTTATTATAGTCATAAGGCTCTTATTGAATGATTCATCCAACCCATTCCCCTGAAGATAATAGGTTGTAGAATGTCCTAACACAATGTTGTATTTTTGGAATAAGTCGACCATTGCCATAGATTTGAAAGCTTGGGCATTGTCAGTGATTATTTTTCGAGGACAACCAAATCTCGATAGGATGTTCTCTTCCAAGAAGTTAATTACCACCGAATCCATAGAATTATGAGTTGGAATGGATTCAACCCACTTCGTGAAGTAATCAGTAGTTGTTAAAATCCATTTTTGTTGTGCACTGGACTATGGATGGATTTCTCCGATGAAATCTAGACCCCACTATTGAAAGGGAGTTTCCACTTTGAACGTGATCAAAGGTAGTGCAGGGAGTTTTTGCTTACTAGAGAACAGTTAGCAAGAGTTGCAAGCTCTGACCTTGGCATTCACATGAGTAAATAACTTTGGCCAATAATATCTAGCTCTTAATATATTGTAGGTCGTTGCCCTCCAGGCGTGGTGTCCTCCACACACTCCTTCATGAAATTTATTTATGACACTTTCTGTTTCAGGTTTTTTTAAGAAACATAACAAGAAACCTAGCGGATCCTTCCAGTACAGTTGGCCATCAATAATACAATATTTAACTGTGTGCAGCTTCAAAGTTCTTGCTTTGGATGGAGTCATGTCATTGGGGCATGGAAGGGTAAGGAGGTATGAAACAATGTCGAAATACCAAGCAAAGGAAGAAAACTTACTTTCAATTTGAATCATAGGCATTTGATCATCAATCTCATCCATATATGGGATATACTCGTGTGATTCCAAGTAATTTATCTCGAGCGCCCTAAAATTTGATTCAGCTAACAATTTCGCCAGGCCTTGACCTTTGACTAGTTTGGTCGGTTTCACTTCTAGATCGAAATCCTAAATTTTAGACAACCACTAACCTTGTTTTCCATCATTGTCTGGTTGGAACAACATGTCTTTGACAGCACTCGTTGGCATGTAAGCGATAATTTTGGAATGCAACACATATGTCTTGAAATCTTCAACAACTTTCACCATTAGGTAGGCTTGTTTTTCAAGTATATCATATTTTAATTCTCCATCCCTAAGACTTTTATTGAAAAAGGAAATCAGTTGCTCAAAAAATTCTTCTTTCTTTTGCAGGAGAACCGTTGTGACAGTATGTTCAAAAGAGAAAGAGAAGATAAAGAATTCCTTAGTATAGTCCGGAATTTCTAGCACTAGTGCTTCGCCTATAGCTTTCTTGATTCGTTCAAAAGACGCTTTGGATTATGTAATACACTTCACTTCTCTGTCCTTTTTCAACATATATGTAATCAATTTGACAATTTTAGTGAAGTTAGGGATGAATATTCTCAAAAACTATTATCTTCCATAAAAAAGATTGGATTTCTTTCTTATTTCTAGGAATGTTTATCGTGTCAATAGCTTCGACTTGCTTAGGATCAATATTGGTTCCATCTTTTGATAATATATGACCCAAGATCTTACATTCTTTCATAGAAAAGTGTGACTTTTTAGGGTTAAGAGACAAACCGAACTATCTGCATTTCTAAAAAGTTTGCTTGAGGTGGACCAAATGTTTTGCATCAGATTTGGAAAAAACTGTTAGATCATCTAAGTAAATAACAACAAATTTGTCTTTCTCACCGATGAAAGATATATCCATTTCTCTTTTCAAATTAGCCCATGCGTTCATCAACCCGAATGTCATTTTATCGTACATGAAAGTTCCCCATGGAGTGTTAAACGCAGAATTTTCTTTCTCGTCTTCAGGGACATAAATTTGATTGTTCCGGAAAACCATCAATCATGGACATTATGTTAGCTCCGACTACTTTTTCTAGAACATGATCCATTTTTTGTAGTGGGTAGTTGTCTTTGAGGGAGGACCGGTTTAAGTTTCTGAAATCTACACAGAGTCTTATTTCACCATTTTTCTTTCTGACGGGTACCAAATTTTCTACCCATTTGGAATATCTGAGTTGAACGATAATCTTCACATTGAGAAGATTCTTGACTTCCCTTTCTATCACTAGTAGGAGAATATGATTTATTTGTCTGAGTTTCCTCCTGAAAGGTTTGATATCATGTTTCAGAGGAATCTTGTGTTCAATTACAGAGGTATTGTAATTTTTTAGAACATCATAGGACCAAGCAAAAATGTCTTTATACTATCTAAGAAATTCAACGTACTTATTATTCATTTGGGCTAGAAGGTATTTGGATATGTTGACCCATTTAGGATCCTCTTTAGTTCCTATATCACAGTATTCAACCTCTTCGAGTTGAGGTCGTAAGGTATACTTTAATGGTATGTCATCTTAGTCAAAAAATCTCTGTAAGTGGATCAGACCTTTGGGGATCTGATTGTTCTTAAGCATGATCATGTGATGGTTTGCAATATTGTCTTGGAATTTTTGTGGATTCTCTTCTTCTTGCATAACCCAAACGGGATCATTCTGGTTTTCCTGATTTAGCTGTGTTTCGGAAAACTCAACAACCATCTCCAGAAATTGTTTGATATGCTCGTCATCTTCAAAGATTTGCCATTGTTGACCATTTTTCAGGATCGAAGGTATGTGTCTCGTTTCAATATGATATTTCAGTTTTAAGATAGTAGGTGGTACAAAGGTCGTTGCAGCTTTGGATAAAGATTTGCTTGTTGATTTTCCATTCTGGGAATAGAGTGAATATTAAAGGATGACAAGAAATTCTCTATCAAATCCCAGGAGAAATTTTTGTATGACCTCGGCCTTGGATGCTTAGCTTGATATTGTTGTTTTATTTGTTTCACGATAAGCTCTGCATCACCATAAACTATTAGATTTTCAATTTTTAACTTTCTGGAAACCTCTAATCCTAAGACTAGAGCTTTGTACTCACAGACAGTATTCGTATAATCAATCTCCCACTGTAATCTATATGAAAAGGGGATAACGTACTCATCTCCTGGCACTACAAATAACACTCCCACCCCTTCTCCTTCATAGGACGAAGCACCATCAAAAAAACATTTTCCATACTCCTTCTCTACTATTTACACTTTTCTTTGTTTGTTCTACTTTTTTATTTTCTTCTTCTATACATTATTTGAAATCATCATCTATAGATAAAATACAATTTCCTAAGTCTTGATCAGCAACATAAACTAGGTAATTGTTGGGGTTTTGTGGGTCACTTACAGTATACGCCAATCTAGTCTCTTTGTACAGCCGTGTGAATTGTCCACCGAAAATTAGGATCGTAGCGTAAGTCATGTCTAGCTGAAGTGATCCTCCCAATTTGGTGCCCCAAGACATGGATAGAAGCATGTCATACTTGGCAGGGATGTCAACAATTACTACATCCATAAGGATACATTTTACAGGGATATGTGCAAGATTTACCACCAAATCTTTGATCATGCCAAGACACTTAACTTTCCTGGAGTCAAACAAGTACAGGTCTTGATAAGGTCTAGTAATTTCGAGGCCTAACTTCTCCATGATAACTTTAGGCATTAAATTATGAGAAGCCCCAGAATCTAACATGCAATTGTGGAGTAAATGGTCGTGCACAGTTAATGTAATATAAAATGGAGCAACATAATCCTTAGTATTTTTGATATGTGGACCGAACATGATCACAAGTCTTTCATCCTTCATATTAATAACATTTGCATGACATTCAACATCAGAAAAAATTATCATTTTAGCACTTTTATTTTTATAGATTAGTTTTTTTGCAAGCTCAGTCAGAGGCATGGGGATTTTAATTTTATTATGTTCATTTTATAAACTGAAACCCCCGGTTTCTTTTTCAGTTTCTCTGGTTGGAACTTGTTCTTCTGTATTTTCCAGTTTTTTAGTTTGTGTTGCTCTTGTTTCAACTGGCTTTGTCCGCACAACTTGTGTTTTAGTTGGTGGTTTAGTAGTTGTTGCCTCATTCATTTTATTTCGTGACAAAATCGTTGTTGGTGGAACATTCATAGGATTTTTTTATCTGGGCCTTAAATCGTACTTTTGTTGGAGTTCATCCATTATTGAGTCGGCAAGTCCTTGATAGGCAGATTCTCCCAGATTATTGATTATTTCTTCATTATTAAATAGGGATTATAGATCCAAAGACTTTTCATAATCTTGTTTGTTTAAATGTGGCTCAATATCGTCATCACTAAGGTTGTTCAACTCTTCTTATAACTCCTCATAATTTTGCATATCATCCCTCTGCACAAAATTTTCAGTTTTAAATGGGGCTTGGATCTTTTGATCTTCATTTTTTATTTGTCTTTGTTGCATCTGAGGGTTATGGTTTATTCTAAACTGATTTCTAATGAATGGATTAGGTTTGGATTGATCTAATTCCATCTAAGATATTTTTTTTGATAAGTCTTTAATTATCTTAGCAATCTCATCCATTTTTTCTTCAGCAAACTTCCCAGATCCAAAGGGTCCTGCCTGTTCTTTGAAATGTTTAGGTTCTTTGGTTCCTGTCTCAACCTTAGCTTTTAATTTCTTGGACGCCATCATATTGGATTCAATCTCTATGGCATTGTCTTGAATTCATGCTAGAGTAGAAAATCGTCTTTCTCTTAAGAGGAGAGAAAAGTCAGTTTCAAAGGCCCCTGCAAAAGTTACCTTTGCAGTAGGTTGAGAGGGTTTGACTTCAATTGGGATTTTGTTGTAAAATTTATTGAACCTCTGAGTAAACTCAAGAACTGATTCAGAATTATTTTTCCTTAAAGCCCCAAATTTAGTCAAATAATAGAGATGGTCCTTCTTCTCTCCCCACTGTCTTAGGAAGCCATTTTCTAGATCATCATATGACCATACTGAACATGTCGGGAGTCCTCGGAACCAAGTTATCACTTTTACTTCAAAGGTTTGTACTAAAATCCTTGAGTAAACATCTTCGAGTTTGATTCCAAGGATATCAAAAAACTGATCAAAAAAGGCTATGTGTTTGGTTGTAGTTAAATCTCCTTCTCCCGTGAATTTTGGTAGGTTTTTCATATAATTTTCGGGTAAAATATGAAGGGCGGCAGGAAGGACCAAGGGAGTGTATCTGGAAGCTACCTTGGCAAATATTCTATGATGCAAGGTTTTTCCTTGACCTTGTCTACCGGATCCTCCACCTCTGGCACCACCTCCTCTAGCAGCAGCCATTGGAAGTCTAGGAGATGAACTTTGGGAATTAAAAAGGGTATTTTCAAAAACTTCGAGGGACTGAAGTGGTGACCTTTTGACTACTTTGGGATGTGGCAAAGGAAGTTTCAGGAAAAGGTTGTTAGGAGATGAAAAATATAGAAGAGGAGGAAAAGGGAAATGTGGATTGGTTTCCTCAGACGTACAAGATGTATATATCGGAGAACCGATAGGGGATGAATAAGGGTAGAAAATATATTCTTCAGAGTTTCAGGAAACTGAAACTTTTACTTCATGCAAGGATGGAATTGGAAGGGTGTCAACAACAATAGGTATCGAAAGTGATTTTTTTTCTGACTGATAGGAGTATCATTCAATTCAATCTCAACTTTTATCTCGGGAACAATTACCTCTGGATTCTCAAGATTAGCCTCGGGTTTACTAGTTGATGTCTCTGCAGAATGAATTCACTTAGAACTCTCTTCAGGGGTTAGTTCTTCGATATGAACTTTAGAATTAACTTGAGTAGCTTTTGGTTGATATACTTTACCTACTGATGCAACAGTAGACTTGAGGTATCCCTTTGGTTTTAAAAACTTTTCGGGATATGACACTAGTGTGGTTTGCTTATCGTCTGTATTTTTTCTAGTATTCTTTCAACCGAATGCTAGTTTTATCTACTATGGAGTCACCAAGTGAAAGATAAAAATAAGCCTTAATTATGTATTCAATCTTTGTTCACCATCAAAGATAGAAATTTACCTTGTCGTTTTCCCAAGGAAAAATAAATTTGTTTCTCCCTCCCTGGAAATGATGCCAAAAAGATTTTGTTCCTGAGATTAAACTTAAGGCTTAAAAAGTAATATTAGGCATCAAGAAAAATTAAAGTGATTGTTTTTAAAGAGTGATTTTTCTACCTTTAGTTATATGAGAAAAGATCCTTAAATGAAATTAACAATATGGAAGTACAAAGGTCGTATTCTGTGCCTGAGTCACAATTGTAATATCGAATGGTGTGAGAGAAACCACAAAACTGTTAAACAAAGTAAGGCATCAATTTATGAAGAGTCTCACCTTGTTGCAGTGGAATAAAATAGATAGCACACCTTGAACAAAGTATAAAGTATAGTAATTCACACAGCTTGTAGGTCTTATTTTACTCATAGTAAATACAGAGGAAAAATTGTTTGCTTAACGAATTACTGATATAATACGATTACAGTAGTTATGATACTAAATTGCAATCAAACATGTATCAAGGAATTGCATAAGGAAATGCTGAGATATGGAAATGCAGGAGAAAAACATAACTTAAACTGAACAAAATTTGGAATCTTTGTCTGCACTTGTATTAATACTCAAAAGGAGCGTTTTCTCTATTACATCCGGCAAGAAGTAGCCCTTAATAGATCTTGAATCTATGTATTTATACAAAGTTGTCACAACTCAAAACGGTTGGACTTCTTATAATAAAAATAACAATTATTTGAAATAGGACAACAATGTGTAGAATATGATGAGCTTCTTTGGTATTCCTCTCCATCTCTTCCTTTGCTGGCAGAAACACTTCCTTTCCTCATTCCTTTAGGTTGGACACATCTATCGTCTGGTATTCTTAATAATTCAGCATAATGTCTTTTCCATTGTTGTTATGTTTCCATCTGTCCCTCCATCTATGTTTAGTAATGCAATGACATTTTCTTACCTGCTCATAATTGTTCTTTCTTTTCCATGCTCAATGCATTGGTTGCATCTATCTAAAAATTCCACCACCAAATTTGATGGCTCAATTGTTTCATTCACCTTGAAAGTATATAATTTACTTTCTACTTGAGGTAGCCTTTCTTGTATTATTTTCCCTTCTTGAATTAAGGCCTGGAACTATGAACTTGGGTTCACTAGCCATTTATTTATTTTAAGAAGGTCAATCTGGCTCATTTCCTGAATGGTTGCCAGAGTTTCCTCTTTGCTCTTCCTAGAGTTTTGCTAGTTCATTTCAATATCAATTTTCCCCAGAGCCTCCGCAATACTGCTTCCCTCAAAATCAATAAGTCTCTTGTCTAATGATGATAACGCTTCTTGGCAAGAGTCCTTTACTTCCTTGGATAATCTCTTTCTCTCTGCCAAATTTGTTTCCCACACCTTCAGGGCCATATCACCTCTTATTTGTTCATAAGGGGAAAGCCTAGGAAAATCATGGATACTATCTTTTCATGCCAATATGATGGCTTCTTGAAAATTATCTCAAACCAAGAGAGCTTCTCTTTTATTGATATAGACATCCTTCAGAGCTATTAGGATATTTAGACACTTAGGATTTAGTTAAGATATACTTGGTCTATTGTGTCATTAGGTAAAAGTATTTTTTCTAGTGTGTTTCTTTAGTATGCACTAGTATGCATTTGTAGTTAGGAAATCTGATGATCACGATATGTTCCCGACATAGAGTGATCTGACGATTCATACTCTCCTGGACCTTAACGGCCCTTGATCTTGTTAATGTTTAAGCTATTATTAGAGTTCTTTGCATTTCAATAAATAAAAATAGAATAAGATAGGATCACTGAGAAATACACAATCACAAGAGACACATCATTTATTCTGGGAAACCATCATGGGGGAGAAAACCCAGCAAAACTTGTTTATTATAGATAGCCAATACAATGCCAAGAGATAACTCAAAAAAATATAGAAAGTCCTCTCCCAAGGATGTGCCTCTCTCTCTCTCTCTCTCTCTCTCTCTCTCTCTCTCTCTCTC
>SNQJ01S0094734.1:0-32083 GCA_010110895.2 Picea sitchensis | reverse complement strand
GACTCGAGTTTTCACTCACCATTGTACATACCATTTTTATTTTTCGCCTGCATTTTCTGAGTGAATAACATAAGTTAGTTGGTTTAAGCCCGAAGAGAAGGCCCTAAGCCACTGACCTCTGTTCTTCCATTTGTCTTTTGAGAATAAAACCAATCAACCAACAAAGGCTACTAGGAAAGAAATTTCAGAACGACAGGAACCAGGATTCTTGGCACTTCACAGGGAAAGTACCATCCCCAGGTGGAGCCGCTGTTATCACCCTATAAGTTATAGGATCAATTGGTGAATGGAATATTATCGGTCTCTAGTGGTTTTGTTGACAAATGATTTTTCATTCTGCAAATTTGAAATATTATCGGTCAGTCCTTCCCCCCCATTCGCTCGTGGAAATCCCCCTCACCATGACCTTTACCCCAATCGGTAGCCGCCACGTCACTCATCCGTATCCCTCAGTCACCGTCACCTTCCATATCACACTCTAAGTGGTCCGTTGTCCATTTATTATTGGATGACCGATCCGTGAACCAGTTGACATGTCTCCCACACCCAACAGACACCCATTTACTCAAAACTACCCTTTTTCTTTGTACTTTCACCATTTACCCACTCATCGCACCAGAGAGATTTACACCATTTTCTTCTCCATTACAGTCAGCTGCCCCCACCAGCAGCCACCCCGCTAATGTTGTTTTTCTTGTAGGTACTCTTGCAGTAATGAAGCCAAAATGTAAACAAGCAGAAGGAGAGGAGAATCCGTTTCTCCCGCCTCCTGTCGACCTTGATAATATCCCACTGGTCGACAAAGACTGCTTAATCACAGATACAAAGTGCGATTTTGATTTCGCAGACCTTCAGTCGTGGCTCAAGGAATTTTTCCTGGACCAGAGTGATGAAATCGGGCTCTGGGAGTCCAACTTACCCCTATATATTTTTCCCCAGATTCACCCTTTTCCAGAACTTGCCCTCAAGTGCCAAGCCCACTACATTCCCGAGCAAAGAGTCGTCGTCTCCTCGTCCGGAGAGATTCTCTTCCTCATCACGCCTGAATCCATCGACCAAATGATGCAAAGCCCCCGAGCTGACTCTGCATCACCCTTCAACCTGGAAATTCTTACAGAATTATACCAAAAAATGACCTTCCCCCAAAGAGCTCAAATATTTGAGCTTTTCCTCCCCCCATCCGCTCAATTTCCCTCCATGAATCCTCCTTATCCTTCTTCCATGTTTTCAACTAAAGGAAACCAAATCATCTCATCCCTATGTGCCTTGTTAGTATACAATTCAGATCAGTGGGTAGATGAACCCATTCTGGGATTTTTATCCATCTTCTCTACCGATGAGAAGCCCACCACCCAGTTCGACTTAAACACGTTCCTGGCGAACAATATTCACGAACAGTTTGTAAATTTCTCCACGGAAGGCATGTTCTGATACTCATCCATACTGGCGTACTTGTTCGTTTTCTTCCAAGCGGACAAATTCATTTTTTCCATGCAAAAGATGGATGGAGATGGTAGACCCCAGGCAGTGACCGCATGGACCTCCTTGCTCAATCTTAACTCCACAGAGTTCAGTTTCAAGGAGTTCATTGATCAATTCTACCACCCAGTGGTAAGTATGCTTAGCGGCAGGCCCGAGCCTCGGATAAACGATGAAGTCCAGAGGGTCCTACATCTCTCGGATCACACAAAGACAGGTGATTGGTATTTATACCAAAATCACACTGAGATCAGAGTATACGGGTGCGAGTTGGCACCGTATAAGATGCCCAAGTACCTGCCTGTCAGAATTTTTTTCTTTGGAATATATAAGGCAGATGATAAATTCCGATGATATCCATTTTGTGTCACTGAAGAAAAAGAAACAANGAGAGTGAAAAACAAGAACATCCCATACGCCCACGAAGCTAGGCCTTAAGTCGAGAAATTCGCAAACCAGACAGCCTGGGAACCTAATACCTTGGTCGAAGCAGAACAACATGATCCCCCGACCACTGTATCTCAAACAACCACACCACAGGTTCCGAAAGAGAAAATGCCTAGGCAGGATTTATCTTCGCCTATCATTGAGGTATCATCAGAAGAATTCCAATTTCATACCAAGAGGCCTAAGACCATTTCAGTTCCTGGCCCGACCAGGGAAAAAGAAGCCCCGTCTACTACGGTGACCAAGGTTGATAGACCACCCCTCGGTGCAAGCCTCCAGTGTGTCATAACCTCAACATTGCCGAAGAAATATACAGATTCTCCGTCGACCACCCAACCAGGCAAGGTAGGGCCGAAGCTGAGTATCTTTGAAAAATATGAGCTGATCAAGAAAAGAAACTAGACCCTGACCAACAACACTTGCGCCCAGTTCTGGAAGCAGACGTCGACTGCACAACATAGGCTGCTATCGACATTCGACACCGAGAAAGGAATAATGCATATGGCATTCCTCCAGGCACAGGTGCTAGATCCAAAGTTGATCACTGATTACAAAAGGGACACCTTTGAATTCCAGACGAAGGATGTGCATCCGGCCGATCAGATGGCTTTGCACAAGCAGACAAGGGAAATGGTCTTTTATACGCTGGCGCATGCTTCCACTACTGCGTCCAAATTGCAAGTGTCCCTGAACAACGTTCAAACACAACTGAATTTGGAGAAGATATCGTCCTTTGCCAAGGACAACATGATCAAGACTTTGGAGGAACTGGTCCTCAAGATCGGTTACGATCCTTTGAACGTGAAAGCAGTCGAGGAGATGATTAAGAAGAAGAATGCTGACATAGCTTCCTTAAGGAAACAATTGAAACTCTCACCCATAGAGGATTCGCAGGCGAAGGAAATAAAAGAGAAAGATAAAATGCTCAAGCTACTCATGGAGCAGAATGCACAGCTAAAGGAAATGGAAGCTGAGATGGAGAAGCTAGTAAAAGAGAAAGAACAACTGAAGCCAACGGAAGCCATTCCATTGAGTGCCATTCCAATTTATGGAGTGAGCACAACATCAGTGACAAAAGTCCCATCCGATACTCCATTGACATCCCTGGAAAAGACAACCGACCTGGCTAAGTCTATGGAAAAGATGAACCTGCAGGAAGCAGAGATCAGCAGGCTCAAAAAGGAGATTGAGAACCTTCAGGAACTCAAATCTTCCTTTTAGATCAGCCTCTCCAAGGAAAATCAGGTGGCAGATCAGCTCAAACAAGAGTTACAACAGCTCCGGAAGAAAACAGTGGCAGGAAAAACTTTGGCTGAGGTTAAAGAAAGTGTATGGACAGACATCACCAAGTCCATGAACGAGATATGGCCCATGATACAAATCATGTTTGAGAAGAATGAATTGGTGCAGAGAAGCAAACAAGCCATTGAGAAGATCAGATCAGAATTGGGAGAGATGCCAACACAGGCGAACGAGATCATCAAGTTCCTAAATTCTAAGACCAGGGAGGAGATGGAAGAGCTGAAAATTGAAGACAGAACAAAGACCATCCTTGAGGTCAAAAGAGTTTTGACCAAGAGAGGATTAATGCTTTAGCTGGAAGAAAAGGTTCAGGCCATGGACCTAGGGGTACAAAGAATTTTTAGTAAGATTGAGGCTCTACAGAAGAAAGGTCTTCCTGCTCTGAAGGTAATCAATTACAAATTGATGACACTCCCAGACTACAAGAAGAGACTGGCCGATGTGGCTAAGGATAGTTCAAAGTTTGCAGGAATTCAAGGAAGCATCACTGGCAAGGCATTTCTAGATGCACTCCAGTGGGACATCAGTATTCAGCATGAGATATGATACATCTTCGTCACCAAACCTACCTTCGCCAAGTACACAGAAATGGACGAAGTGTATCGAAGGCTACTCAAAGTCAACGTGCCCAGTCATCTTCGATGGGAGGAAATCTGTGATCTGATCGAGTAGTAGATGAGCTGTCCCAGCCCAGTCATTTGTCCAGTCAGATGAGGTCGTGCAGAGGCTTCATCAACAACCCACCCATAAATCAGCATGCAGTTACACCACATCATCAAGCAGTTCCTAGATTTATGAAATTTGTTAAGTTAGGCTAAAAATAGATTTAGCACGTCCTGGTCATTAATGACAGGATCGTTTGTAATTTTGAGTTATAAATACTTCATCTTTCAAAGTATTGAGGGTTGTTGATCTTCACACTCTGCAAGCTATCAGATTGAAATATTTTTGAAGAGATCTTCCATTAATACAAAGAGGCAATTTTACAGGATTCTTGCGTGTATTCACTGGTGATGTTGTTCTCTCTAAGTTAAATGTTATTCTCATTTTGTTATCATACTGTTTTCTAAATCTAATCTTTGGAAGTAACAAAAGTTGCAGGATTTATCTCGTATACCCTGTTTCTGACTCAAAAGATTTAAGTGTTTATCTTCTCATTTTACAATAAAGAAATTCTTAATTGCTTCTTTGTTGTAATTGTCTTTCTCATCTTTTCTGCTATTCATCATTTATGCTACTAAAGAATCCAGTGATTATATTATCTCTCCCTGTGAAAGGTTCCTTTGTTTTTTCTGGTTTGGATTTCATCTTTATGACACAGACCCCATAGCCCAATGGATGTGTAAACTATCACAACCAACTCAACAACACTTCTGCACAAGATTGACTTATCTTTTTATCTAGCCTAATATTTAAAAGTTTTGAAACATATCTGAATCAATATAGAGAGATCCCTCTCTGAAGTTGGAAGGGATAGATCCCAGCTTCAAAAGCGGTTGGATAAAGTTACCTCTCGTAGATTTCTTCTTCCTAACAACCTCTTGGAAATTTACAGAGCGCTAACATAGTCCAATGGTGGTACATGAAAATAATACACGAGGAATCAAGATTTGCGTGGATCTAAGGAAGTTGAATGACACATGCTTACATGAACCATTCCCAACACCACTCACAGATGAGGTACTAGAGAATGTAGGAGGCCAAGAAACTTATTCTTTCACAAATGGATTCTCGGGGTACCATCATATAAAAATTGTGCAGTAGGATCACCACAATACCACCTTTGTGACATAATGGGGGAGTTATCAATATACAATAATTCCATTTGGATTGAAGAATGCCCCTACGGTGTTTTCTAGGGTAGTGGTTGTAGTGTTAAATGAGTTCATCCATAAGTTCCTCAAAGTATACTTGGATGACTAGACTGTGTTCAATATACTGAAGGATCATATAGAAGTCCTAAGGCTAATGTTGGATCACTGTAGACAGTGTCATATTTCGCTGAACTTGAAGAAGTGTATTGTTTGCGCACCATTTGGAAATTTGTTGGGACATGTAGTTTGCAAACAAGAATTACTAGTAGATCGAACCAAGATTGCAGTAATTCTGGAGTTAGAACCACCTACATTAGTTAGATAACTGATGGAAACTCTAGGTCATACAAAATATTATAGGAATTTTTATCAAGGGCTATGCACAGATCACAACACCAATGGAAAATTTATTGAAGAAGGAAGTAAAGTTTCAATGGAACGAGGACTGTCAGAAGGGGTTGGACACCTTAAAGCATAAACTTGTAACCACTCTGATTTTATTTTTTCCAGATTGGAGCAAAGAGTTTCATGTACACGTAAATGCATCGTCCATAGTGCTAGGCATAGTGCTATCCCAACCAAGGGAGGGAGACATAGATCACCCAATTGCTTTTGAAAGAAGGAAGTTGTCTATAGCAGAGAAGAACTATACAACCATGGAACAAGAAGGATTGGAAATGGCCTACACACTACATAAATTCAGGCATTATCTATTGGGGTCTCACTTTAAGATGTATACATACCATTCTACATTAAAATACTTAGTCAACAAGCCAGTGTTGGGGGGGAGAATATGCAGATGGCTATTATTGTTTCAGGAATCTGACTTTGAGGTGGTAGTGAAACCGAGGAAGCTGAATGTAGGACCAAATCATATATCGTGCATATTTTCAGGTGAAGATACATGCAACTTAGATGACAACTTCCCAGATATACAAATATTTGTAGTAAATATGGTGGATGATTACTTCTCGGACATTATGAAATTTCTAAGTATAGGTATGGATCCATAAAACACGAAGGTTGCATAGAATAAGAAATTGGTAGTGAAAGAAACACATTATCAATTGATTGTATGGAATCTATACAAGTTGGATGCAGATGGAATATTGAGGCGTTGTGTATTGGAACAAGAGAGACCAATAATACTTGAAGAAGCACATGATGGGATTGCAGGAGGACATTATGCAGAGAGAGAAATTGCAGAAAAGATTTTGTGTGTAGGGTTTTGGTGGCCTACACTTCACAAAGATGCGAAGGAGTATTGACAGTCATGTGATGTATGCAAATGAGTGGGAAATCCATCCAGGAGGGATGAAATGCCTTTGAATCCACAGGTTACATTGCAAGCATTTGAAAAATGGGCCATAGACTTTGTGGGGCCAATCAACCCACAATCAAGACAATCAGGGGAAAGGTACATAATCACTGTGACATAGTATGTGACAAGGTGGGCAGAAGCAACACCAATTACAGATTGCACCTCAGAGACTGTTGAGGTTTTTGTTTGAGAATGTAGTCACAAGGTTTGGATGTCCTCACATATTACTTAGTGATCAAGGAACACACGTTTTGAACAACACAATTGCATCATTGACTGAGGAGTTCCAAATCCATCATCAAAAGAGTACCTGATATCATCCCCAGACCAATGGAACAATGGAATCTTTTAACAATATCTTGGAGAATGCCTTGAAAACAATTTGCAATGTAGGGAGAGATGATTGGGGCTTGAGAGTTCTCGCAATGTTATGGGCTTACAATAATACAAGTAAGAAGTTGACAGGGTGGACACCTTTCAGGTTGGTCTATGGGAAAGAAGCAGTAATCCCTATGGAGTTTATTCTACCTATCCTACATATTGCAACAATCACTAAGCTATAGTAGAGGAGATACTATCATAGTTGGTAGATCTTGAAGAATATCAGTTTGTCGCAGGTTTCCATCAGCAAGTTCATAAAGTAATAGAGAAGGCTTGGCATGATCAACACATTAAACATAACAAGTTTCAAGTGGGATATTTGGTATCACTCTATGACAGTATGTTTGTGCAACATCTAGGAAAGTTTAGAATGTACTAGTTAGGGCCCTATGTGATTCAGCAGGTCACAAAGACAGGTGTTGCAGGGTTAGAAACCTTGAATGGATAAGTCTTTGGAGGAATGGTGAATGGAAGTCAGATGAAACTCTACATAGATGGCCAACACACTACACCTTAATCAGGGATGCACCGGAACACATGTATTTTAGTAGTTGTACCATTGTAGCAAGAAAAAGAAGGAAAAACAAATAAAAAGTAGAAAATCAAATAAAATATAGATATAGCAAAAATAAAAACATTGTCAGAATACCAAGGCATAGGAAAATCGTGTAGAAGGAATGATTATAACACATCATAATAGAACTGTGCCATTTTTGAAGACAATACATAGAAGAGAAAGACTACAAAGCATACAGATGCAACAACAAGAACAATTGCATAGTTTGGCAATGACAAGATTGTTAAAAGCATTAAAGCATGGAAACGACAACTACAAAGTAGGATTGACAGGTCATAAAGGCACTGTATAGTCTTAAATGGTAAAATCCATCGGAAATCACGACAGATTGGTAGTACGAGGAAAAAATCACACGATGGATTTGGTAATAAAGGAGCATTTATTTAACAACTCATCAACCACAGTGGTGGATTGGACAAGGTAGTTCAAGCCGAATGAGACATGTGTAGTTGGTACAAAGGCACAAAAATAACAGGAAGTCGTTAAGTGCACGTCATTATTGCATGCAAGAGGGAGAAAAATAGAGCGAACCAGAGCGAAGTTGACACTTACAATTGCGGAGCATGCTAGGAACACCACTAGAAGTGCAAGAAGGCAGATAAAGAATGGTGACAAAAACATTTGCAAAAATTAAGAGGATAGAAGAAGAATGCGCAAAACTATGTGAGGAGAGCGCCCAAGTTTGGACAAGGTTAGTAGAATACCCTGAGATGAAGGACATAGAGGCCAAGTTAAGAGAAGCACATAAAAAGGCACAAAAAGAATAAAAAAGGGCTGATACACTTCCACCAATGGAACATATGACAAACATTTTGGATCATAGGTAGGAATATGTAGAAGCTGAGAAGATGAGGGATCAACAAAAGATCCTTCAACAATGATTGGGACCACTATAGAAACAAGCAGTGAGAATAATAGGGGAGTTGGCCACTGTGTAGGGAAAGTTCAAACATGCAACATATGAAGCAAAGGAAAAACTAATAAGATTGAGCATGCAAGAGGTCGAGGAGATTACACAAACATAGGCAAAGATAATCAAAGAAGTGGAGGTAGCAAAGGGAGCCTCCCAAAATTTTGTTGAGGCATGGAAGAGCAGGCAACATGCCTGATTGGCTCAAGACGAGCCATAGGTGAGTGTTGGGGGCCTGCTGGACAAGAAGTTTTAGAATAAAGTTTTGAGAGAAAATCCTAAGTATAGAAGAAACACATGGAAGAGGTGTGCAGAAGAGGAGAAGAAGAAAGACAATGAAGTGCACAACTGAGATGCATCGAGAAGGACAACGCACAATAAGTAGAATAAAATAGAGAATAAAGTAAACATAAGAATAAATAAGAATAAAGAAGGAGAAGAAAGAAAACAAAAAGGAAGGATGACATCTCAACATTCTAAAGATGGAAGGATGCACAAAATAAGCATGTAGATGGAAAATAAAAAGAAAGCATCCAAACAACCAATTAACTAAATTAGTCATGCAATGTAATGGATTTTTGGGATGAACCAAGTAGGGTTTTAAGCCCTAGATTTGATGTATAAATATGTAATGGGTTGGGAGATTAGGGGTTTTGTTCGTCTGATTTATGATCTATTGAGTTCTGTGTTGTTTAGTTCAGTTCCAATCCATGAGATATTTTTGGGGTTCTTGTTCTTTGTGTTTGAATGTAAGGGATGATGCAGAGAGAGAGAGGCTTGCACTACAGAGTGATTAGGCTAGTATAAGAGAAAGATGAACATGATACATCTTTGTAAGTGCAGTACGCAAGCTTGAAGCACTTAACAAAAGCTTAATAAAGAAGCCACTTGTTATGGACGTAGCCCAGAGTTGGGTGAACCACATCAAATTTTGTGTTGTATGTATTTTATGTGATTTCTTATGAATTTTGTCTAGATGCATAGTAGATTAGCTTTGTCTTATGTTTAATCATGGCGCAATATTCATAACTGGTAAATCAATGAGTTTATGAAGTAATATGGAATATATTGATAATATAAATCTGAATCGCTAAGTTAATCCAAAATAAGGACAAAGTTATGTGGACATAAATAATAAGGAAGAATGAGTTGAATGATTGCCTCCCACTCCCTTACTATTGCAGAAGCTTGGTTCTTGCAGTCCCAATAGATACCTCGGGTGAGACTTCATCTATGCAAGCGAGTGATGTTGAAAGGGCCAATGTTTGGTGGTTTTTTTTGGTCCTAGATAAATCGAACCTAGGGTCTTACAAACTACACGTAGCGCCAACACAATTTATGATATTTTGACTATTTTATTTGTTGTTATGGAACTGTTGTGGTTCTCGGTCACCAGACCATCAATCCATCAGGGCATCTACCAACCAGGAATTGGGAAAACACCTCTCTACCACCTCGTTGAACCTACCTTCTATCTCAATCCTATCTATTGTACCATCAAGTATATCAGACCACCAACCCTTAAGGTGTCAATGTTTCATTGAAACCTTCACAAGAGACCTAACTAAAGCAAGAACAAACAAAGATTATCAAGAAAAGGATGAGAGATTCAATATGGAAGAATGAGAAAATATATTCACACTACTCCAATGAGTTGATCAATGATCAAATAGTATGAATGGATGAGTGATATACACTCGTATAGGGAAGAACATTCCATAATTAAGAAAAGTGAACTAACAGTGAGCTTTTCCTTAGGAATGCATGCATGCATAATAGTGATGGTCTAAAAATGGAAAGTCTAAAATAGAACTAGATCCATTTAACTAATAGTGAACTAGTGAGTCGAAAATAGAAATATTTCCAACACCCCCCCTAAACATCACTATGGAGTAATAAAAAATGAGTTCCAACAACTAGGCCATATTAGGTACTCATGTATAATGCAACTAATGAAGACTGAATAAAAAGTGAGGAAAGAGGGAAAACCACATGGGAACAAAACCGCCCCTCAAAATGCAATGCATCAAAAGAAGAAAAGGCACTTGCTAGGAAACTATTTTCTTCACTCCAAGACAATCCCACAAAGTCTAAAACTTATGGTCACTGAAAGTATTCATGAAGATGTAGAAATATTTATGGATTTGATGAAGTCCTTTGGAAACTTGTATTTCCTTTTACCTCTTGATCCTGTGGACCCATCTACACCTAAAAATATTCTTTTTTGGTGGAGGTGGAACCAGATCCCAAGTCTGATTCTCTAAGAGTGATTCATACTCCTCCTACATGGATTTATTCCATAATTGATTGCCCACAGATTCACTGTAGGTCTTTGGATCAAAATATTGAACCATATAGCAATGCATGGGCATCATTGGTTCATAATTTGAAAGTACATGAGAAGGATCCTCATGTTGAGATCGATTCCTCCTTGAATCTAATGGATCCCCTGCAAGGACACCTGCTTCCTGAAGCATGGATTGTTCCCTATTAGGAATTCATTGAAGATTCAATTATAGATCCTTATATGGATGTACTACCTGCTCATTTCCATGTACATAATTTGAGTTTATGGAATCATCTCTGATGTATGGAACTGGTGGAAGCACAAGAGTCTCTGCATCCTAGACTAGTGGTACACACAAATTACTCTCTTCATGTGTAAGTAGTAAAGGGGAGTCATAGTCAACAAACTTAGTGAATTTGTACAACCTTGATTTGTAATCTACCTCACCAATTTCAATAATAGAATTGTCATGCATGTCAAGTACAGAAACTGAATCTGATGTAAACTCAACCTTTTTACCTTTCTGAGTGATATGATAAACTGAGAGAATATTTATAGAAAGATTTGGAACATGTAAAACATTCTCAAAACTTCCATTAGGGAGTTCCACTCTTCCCTCTCCTACTACTTCTATTGGAATCATTCCCCATGAGAATAAGGGGTCTTGAGAATGAAATCAAATGAGTAAAGACTTCCTCTTTCACTGCCATATGATGTGATGCACCAGAATATATAATCCATGAATCAGATGAGGAATTAATTACAACAAGAGCATGATGATTACCTTTCTTAGGAGCATGATCTTCTTCCTTCTTCTTCTTGGCTTCTTCAGGAATGCAATTTCCAAGGTTTTTCTGCTAAATTTCCTGTGCCATAAGATTGATTTGCTTCTTCATGCATGTGGATTCTTCATGATTCAGTTTATTGAAATAAGTGAACTTCTTTACCTTATTATTATTCTTGGAATATGAAGAATCTTTGGAACCTGGAGAATCGTTGAAGGGTTTGGAATATCCCTCCTTCCTTGGCTCTAGATGTGATTGCCCCTTTCATTTTTGTTTGGATGATCATTTTCCATTACGCATGGTGAGTGCATGTGCTTTGGGATACTTGATTAGGCCCATCTGAATGAGTTTTTACTTCTCATGTGTGAGAGAATCAATGAATTGGTCCATGGTAGGAATATTCCACTTTGATCCCAAGAGGTATCTGCCATAATGGAAAGTGGAGAGATACACAACATATTATGGTCCTAGCTTAGCCAAGATTGTTAGAATAAGTCAGTCTTGTTGTTGTTGGGCACTTTAATTGTCTAATCGAATGGAAAATCAAAGTGTTCAATATAAATTGTCAACCCAGGGAAGTCTGTTATTTCAAGATAATTCTGCACAGTCTATGCTAGATTACGAAAGCATCTCTAATCTAATTGTAGTAGGGAAGTTCTTTTTAACAAATCAAACAAACAATATCACTAACACAGTTGTGCTGATACAATTGGAGTGCTACAGAATTAAAATCATAATTGCAATCTAAACTGATGAATATATAAAAACCCTGAATTGCCTACCCTAATCTAACTTTCTAATTTACTTTTGTAGGAAGAAATTCTATACTATTGCAGAAAGGAAATCTACTTATTACAAGAAGCTACTTCACACTTTTATTTCTACAAAACAAGATTTTAACCTAATGCAAAAAAAGGGAAAGCAGTTCTCCAACAATGTTCAACAACTGATTTCTAATTCTCAGGAGACAAGTTTATGCGCATTTACCAAGAGGGAACTAAACTGTAACAACAGTTGTATTCCAAAAATATCTAACAGTTAAATACTTCGCAATTAAAACGACTAATCTATAATTTGAAATAGAGAGGAATTGGTGAGGAAGGTGGGCCCTTTCCTTCTCACTGAATCCACTCAAAGAGATAGGTTACAGTCTGCTAAAGAAATTCAATCCACTCTTTCATTCAATTGCCAGAAAATGTCTGAGTACAATAAGCGCTACTTTTCTTTCTTTCTTTTTCAAAGGAAAAAGACCAACTACCCTTTACATTACAAAAGCTCTGCTATTTAAAGTCAGAGTCAATCAGTGTTCACAAATAGAACAGTCTTGAGAATCCCCGATTCTCAAGCTGTTCGTTAGATATCATTAATACAAAATCTAGAATTCTCCTTGATTAACATCATGAGCCAGCATATCTAATCAGCAGGTGTTGCAGCAGTCGTAAAAAAACAGGATGGGTGGCGTCTGTTGTAACAGCTTCCAAGATTAACAAGCTTTTGTCGTAGCAGTTGTGTAACAACTTCTAGGATTGGTGGCATCCGTTGCAAAAGTCATGTAACAATTTCCAGGATTGGCGCATAGCTGTAACAACAACAAGTTTCTCGAAGTGGGTTGTTCTAACATTTTGATCATTAGTTAAATCATTTCATGGGTAAAATATGTGAACGTTACCAATCAAACATGCTAAGTAAATGAAAATATAAAAGCAAGATGAATAGTTCATACCTTGGGAAAAAGGGTCTTGGTACTCATTATAA
The DNA here is from genome assembly GCA_010110895.2 of Picea sitchensis. Lineage (NCBI taxonomy): Eukaryota > Viridiplantae > Streptophyta > Pinopsida > Pinales > Pinaceae > Picea > Picea sitchensis. Next base: position 19,025 of record SNQJ01S0094734.1, on the reverse strand, counting down.
TAGTCATTTAGCTTAGGAATGAGAGGGTTGAATGTTCAAAATATGTAGTGAAAAAGGGACATTTCTGGGTCCTAACATACCCCCCAACTGAAGACATTGCATGTCCTCATGAAAAACACATTCAAACCTTACTGTGTAACTGAAGTAGATAACTATCTCCTCCACTGTCCAGTGCACAATTTCTAAGTGTCGGTATTGAAGAATGCTGTGTCAAAAAGGAAAATCTGTTGTGTCAACAATCTGTTTGAGTTTCTTTATTCTTGAGAACAGAAGCAATTTGAGTTTCTCGAGTAACAACTCGTGAAGGAAATAGAGGTTCTTGTATGCAAGCTTCTGGTATACCAGCAGCTGATTTATGACGATGAGATCTCCTTTGTTTTACTGATTTTTGAGTAGCAGTAAGTTCATGCTTAGTCTTGACTGAGACAATTGTTTCTCCTGTAGTGACTGGAACTTTGACTACCTCATATCCTGCCTCATAGTAAATGTTTCCACACTCAAAACACATGAGTTCTTTGTTTTTGCCCATAACAACTTTGGTCAGTGCTAGGATGTCCAAGGTTATCCCAGCTGGATTTTTCTGTCAAGCAAATGCCACCTCCTGTTTCAGGGTTTTTAACTCTGCTTTGAAGTTATCATTCTCAGTTATTAGTGCAACGATCCTGGAATTTTTTGTATTCTTGATCTTTTTCTCTATTTGGGCAAATAATTGGGCAAGTGGCACATCCTCAACATGCTGTGTAGATGGTTCTTGTGTAGCAGCTGTGTCTGTCAGGACTGGTTCTTGTGGATCGGTCTCGACATGGGCAGTTGGTTCGTGTGTAACATCTATGTCTGTCAGGACTGGTTCTTGTGGAACAGTCTCGACATTGTTAGTTACTAGCTTTGGTGGGACAATCTTCTGTGGAGCAGCTGGTTCTGGTGTAACAGTTGTATATGTCAGGACCGGTTCTTGTGGATCAGTCTCGACATGGACAGTTAGTTATTATGGAACAGTCCCTATATCAACCATAGAGGATAGTGGACGAAGAATAGGAATAGCCTGCTCCATATCTTGCCATCCAATTGCAGCTTCGACAAACCTGGTGGACCTGGTTCTTCTCCTGGGTAACATAGAAACAAAAGTAGTGGTTTTCTTCTTCGTTGCCAGAGGAGGAATGGGGTGTTCTTCCTCAACAACAAAATGAGGATATTCTTGTATACTGGGGTTTGCGATGATCTGGACATCATCAATGGACATAGGATGCACAGAATCATCAGGTGGCACTGATGATTCTGCTGTGAATTGGGTACATTCATTTTGAAAGGAGAAGATAGTTTCCTGAAGTTCTGTGCATAAAGTAAAACTTGGTATTCGTACCTCTATATAATTCTCTGTTGCAGTAGACAGAGGATTCTGATTTGCTGTTGATCCAATTTGATCAAGGGATCTCCGAGGTTTTCCTTTGAATGGATGTTTCCTTTTCTGCGAAGATGCACAGGTAAAGATAGTAGGTGCTTGATCGACTGCAGCAGCGATAGGAGGGTTCTGTGTGATTGTTGGTGCCACAATAGAGGAGGTAAGCGGTGTTGATGTTATAGTGGACCGTCCTATCCTTTCTTGCTTTTTAGGTAATGCAGAGATAGGAGCAAGGGTTTTCCCTTTAGAGGCAAGGGGTAGGATTTCAATAATCGATGTTGCAGCCAAGTGCTGTGACACATGTTTTGGTCGAGTGGTTGGCTCTTCATCTTCTTGTTCATCCACAACTACAGGTTGTTGTAATGCAAAGTCGTCGAGGCTTGTCTGTCTAGTGCCAGGATTGCTTCGGGGTATACGATTTCTTTTCTGAGTCGTCTTATGGACAACGATAGTAGGGGTTTGGACTGTTGTTGCAGCCGAGGGAAGAGGCTCTGGAAGAGGTCCATGGGTTTCATTTTCAAGGACTGGTACAATCCTTTCTGTATTTTCAGACTGTGGCTGGTCTGCTACAGCAGGTAATGGGTTATTGGAAATTCCCATACCTCTACGAATTAATAGGTCGATGAGTCTGTGATTAGACACACAGTTCTTGGGGTTCTTGGATTTTTTTACAAAACGGGCCATGTTATGCAATGAATGGAGGAGAAAATAAGGAATGTTTATCAATTTCTGATGTCGCAGATGTGATAATAAGATGAAATAAAAAAAATAAACAACTTGGTATTAGCCTTCGCAGGTAGTGTACCTTTTAATAAATTCTGTGACTTTCCCCCATGGCTCTGGTAAGGAATTGACGTGTACACCTATGCCCTTGGTATGAACTTTCTTAGTGTTGACGAGGAACCCCTTCTGTGCATCCAGAAGATGTGTTTTTCTGTTAAACCATCGGTCTCCTGTTCTTGGCAACCCTGTTACAGCAACAATCCTTGCTTTTGATACTAGAATCCTTACCCTGTTCACCATTGAATACCCTTCGATAATATTTTGACTAAACTCCAATACCTCGTTCTCACTAAACTCTTTCAACTTCTTAAAATACGATATCCAACCGGCCTGAAGAAATATTTGGTAGGCCTCTGGGTGTAGCAACAAGCTATCCAGAGTTGCGGGTTCATATCTCACAACTGATCCTCCCATGATGTGGCTTGAGAGTCTAATAGGCACATAGGAGGAGAAACTATCACCTAAATCAGAGACACAATAAGCTCGAACATGGTTTATAGAAAGATAGTTAAAAGAAGTGTGGGCGGAAAGGTGGTGGAGGTGTGTATAAAATTTGGAATGAACAACTAGATTTATGTTTCTACTCTAGTGAAAAATTTCTAAGTGCCGATATTGAAGAATGTTGTGTCAAAAAGGAAAATCTGCTATGTCAACAATCTGTTTGAGTTTCTTTATTCTTGAGAACATAAGCAGTGTGAGTTGCTCGAGTAACAAATCGTGAAGGAAACAAAGGTTCTTGTTTGCAAGCTTTTGGTATACCAGCAACTAATTTATGATGATGAGATCTCCTCTGTTTTACCGATTTTTGTGTAGCAGTAAGTTCATGCTCAGTCTTGACTGAGACAGTTGCTGGTCCTATAGCGACTAGAACTTTGACTACCTCATATCTTGCCTCATAGTAAATGTTTCCGCACTCAAAACACATGAGTTCTTTGTTTCTGCTCATAACAACTTTTGTCAGTGCTAGGATGTCCAAGGTTATCCCATTTGGATTTTTCTGTCGAGCAACTACAACCTCCTGTTTCAGGGTTTTTAACTCTGCTTTGAGGTTATCATTCTCAGTTATTAGTGCAGCGATCCTGGAATTTTTTGTATTCTTGATCTTTTGCTCTATTTGGGCAAATAATTGGGCAAGTGGCACATCCTCAGCATGTTGTGTAGCTGGTTCTTGTGTAACAGCTGTGTCTGTCAGGACTGGTTCTTGTGGATCAGTCTCGACATGGGCAATTGGTTCGTGTGTAACATCTGTGTCTGTCAGGACTGGTTCTTGTGGAACAATCTCAACATTGTCAGTTACTAGCTTTGGTGGGACAATCTTCTGTGGAGCAGCTGGTTCTGGTGTAACAACTGTATCTGTCAGGAATGGTTCTTGTGGATCAGTCTTGACATGGACAGTTGGTTCTTGTGGAACCATCCCTGTATCAACCATAGAGGATAGTGGACGAAGAATAGGAATAGCTTGCTCCATATCTTTCCATCCAATTGCAGCTTCGACAAACTTAGTGGACTTGGTTCTTCTCCTGGGTAACATAGAAATGAAAGTAGTGGTTTTATTCTTCATTGCCAGAGGAGGAAAGGGTGTTCTTCCTCAACCACACAAGGAGGATATTCTTGTATACTGGGGTTTGTGATGATCTGGACATCATCAATGGACATAGGATGCACATAATCATCAGGTGGCACCGATGATTCTGCTGCGAATTGGGTACATTCATTTTGAAAGGAGAAGATAGTTTCCTTAAGTTCTATGCATAAAGTAAAACCTGGTATTTATACCTCTGTAGAATTCTCTGTTGCAGCAACCAGAGGATTCTGATTTGCTGTTGATCCAATTTGATCAAGGGATCTCCGAGGTTTTCCTTTGAATGGACGTTTCCTTTTCTGCGAAGATGCACAGGTAATGATAGTAGGCACTTGATCGGATGTAGCAACGATAGGATGGTTCTATGTGATTGTTGGTGCCACAGTAGAGGAGGTAAGCGGTCTTGATGTTATAGTGGACCGTTCTATCCTTGCTCACTTTTTAGGTAATGCAGAGATAGGAGCATGGGGTTTCTTGTCAGTGGCAGGGGGTAGGATTTCAATAATCGGTGTTGTAGCCAAGTGCTCTGACACATGTTTTGGTCGAGTGGTTGGCTCTTCATCTGCTTGTTCATCCACAGCTACAGGTTTTTGTAATGCAAAGTCATCGAGGCTTGTCTTTCTGGTGCCAGGATGGCTTCAGGTTATACGATTTCTTTTCTGATTCGTCTTACAAACAACGATAGTAGGGTTTTGGACTGCTTTTGCAGCCGAGGGTAGAGGCTATGGAAGAGGTCCATGGGTTGCGTTTTCAAGGACTGGTACAATCCTTTCTGTATTTTCATATTGTGGCTGGTCTGCTACAGCAGGTAATGGGTTATTGGAAATGCCCATACCTCTACGAATTAATAGGTCGATGAGTCTGTGATTAGACACACAGTTCTTGGGGTTCTTGGATTTTTTTACAAAACGGGCCATGTTATGCAATGAATGGAGGAGAAAATAAGGAATGTTTATCAATTTTTGATGTCGCAGATGTGATAATAAGATGAAATCAGAAAAATAAACAACTTGGTATCCGCCTTCGCAGGTAATGTACCTTTTAATAAATTCTACGACTTTCCCCCATGGCTATGGTAAGGAATTGACATCTACACCTCTGCCCTTGGTATGAACTTGCTCAGTGTTGACGAGGAACCTTTTCTGTGCATCCGACAGATGTGTTTTTCTGTTAAACCATCGGTGTCCTGTTCTTGGAAACCCTGTTACAACAACAATCCTTGATTCTAATACTGGAATCCTTACCCTATTCACCATTGAATACCCTTTGGTAAGATTTTGACTAAACTCCAATACCTCGTTCTCACTAAACTCTTTCAAATTCTTAAAATACGATATCCAGCCGACCTAAAGAAATATTTGGTAGGCCTCTGGGTGTAGCAACAAGCTGTCCAGAATTGCGGGTTCATATCTCATAGCTGATCCTCCCATGATGTGGCTTGAGAGTCTAACAGACACGTAGGAGGAGAAACTATCACCTAAATCAGAGACACAATAAGCTCGAACATGGTTTGCAGAAAGATAGTTAAAAGAAGTGTGGGCGGAAAGGTGGTGGAGGTGTGTATAAAATTCGAAATGAACGGCTAGATTTACGTTTCCCCCCCAACTAAGCAGATTGGCTCCAGGTGTAACCGGTTAGTAAATAGGAAATCGTGCTTTTATATCTTCATTACTTTAACACGTAGGATTAATCACGTACCTCAAATCTTACTGCACATAACGACCTGTCGGAGTAACCGCACAATCCAACAGCCATATGAGTGGCGCAGAATAGTTGACATGATGAAGGATCGTGAGAGAAATGATAGCTTCTGCAGAGATGTAGTCCTTACTATAGTTAGCCAACTGGAAATCGCTGAATGTGAAGTCACGTCATAATGAAGCAACACTTTCGGATAGAAAACATCAGTATTGTCTAATCAGTGGTGCTGTTGCATGAAAGATTGGAGGGTTGGAGCCGCATCATAGGAAAAAAGGAGAAAAAGAAAGAGTGAAGTGGCAAGAAATAATTTCAGTAATTAGTGTATCAACAGGTTCTTTTTCAAAAATGGCGGAGGTAGGTGTAACAACATTGAAATCGGCCAATTTATTAGAAGAAGGTGTCACAGCATCGAAATCAGCCAATTTATTGGAAGAAGGTGTAACAACATAGAAATCGGCCGAACGCTACCTTACTTCGATTCTATGAAGTTTTTCAACTTCCATGAACTAATCGTTCCTTTCTGTTAATCAATCTACCTGCACACACATAATTTCCTGATACCTTTCAAAGTTTTATTAACATAGTAAAGAAAATAGAGAAATTTCAACTAAAAACAGAGAAATGCAAATTTTGTTGAGATTATTTATATACAAGGTCTGAGAAAAAGAAGTCCTAAAGTTCAGAAGGGGAAGGAGCAAGCTCCTTTCTGTTTAAAATCTGATAATCTATATCAACTATATAACTAGTTTTGAATTCTGTCTTGGACAGTGGACGCTAATACAGATGCAAGCGATGATCATTTGCATGTAAGTGTGTATTGGATCCATCAATAGTAATCAACTAGACTGTCCCATTAGGAAAAATGGTGTCTACCTCGTAAGGCCCTAGCCATCGTGTATGCAGTTTACCTTGAAATTCCTTAAAGCGTGAATCATACAACAGAGCACAATCTCCTTTCTGGAATAATTTCTTCTTAATGACTTGGTCATGCCATTTTGTTCTTTGTTGTTGAATCACTGTGGTTTGATGGATGGAGTCCAAATGCTTTTCGTCAAGATCATTGAGTTGCTTCATTTTGGCTTTCTGTGCCATAGTCAAGTCGAGGTTGACTGCTGATGCAGTTCTTAAGGTTTTGATTTCGAATTCAATGGGAAAAACAAGGATTTTTCCATATACCAACTCGTAAGGAGAAAGACCAATTGTGCTCCTCCAAGTAGTTCGGTAAGCCCATAGAGCTTCATGCAATCTGTCAGACCAATCCCTACAATTTTCTCTCACTGTTTTAGTAAGAATGTCTTCGATAACTTTGTTGGTGCTTTCCACTTGGCCATTGCCTTGTGGATGGTATGGAGAAGCTATTCTATGTAAAACATGATATTTACTGAGTAGAGCTTCAAATTTATGTGATGTGAAAGGGGGTCCTCCATTAGTGACCAATTCTCTGGGAACTCCAAACCTAAAAAGTATATCTTCAGACAAGAATGCTAAGACAGCCTCTTCTGACGCTCTGATAAGTGCTTTTGCCTCCAACCACTTGGTCATGTAATCTGTACAAACCAATATATATACTTTCTGATTGGAAGGTGGGTGAATGGGTCCTACAAAATCCATGGCCCATCTCTCAAAAGGATTTAACACTACCTGAGACTGGAGCGACATCTCATCCCTGTGAGTTGGCTGACCCATGCGTTGGCAACTGTCACAAGTTTGGACATACTTCTTGGCATCTTGAAATATGCTGGGCCAATAATAGCCCATCCTTAAAATTTTATGCCCAATCCTTTTATCAGCAAAATGACCCCCACAAGGGCCATCATGGCAAGCTTTCAGCAGATCATAAACCTCATCATCCCTCACACATCTCCTGATTTCTTGGTCCAGGCCTGTGTAGAAGAGGTATCCTCCTATCCAACTGTACCTAACACTCTTTTGAATAATTTTCCTTCTTTCTCGAGGAGATAGATGTGGAGGTACCTTCCCTGCAACCAAATAATTAACAATGTCTTCATACCAAGGTGAGTGAGCAGATACTGCAAACAAATGTTCATCAGGAAAGGAATCATCTATAGGTGAATTATCATCATTTATATGTAATCTCGAGAGAAAATCAACAACCACATTTTCTTTTCTTGGTCTATCCACTATAGTGATGTCAAATTCTTGTAGTAGTAACAACCATATTGTCACTCGGGCATTAGTAATAGGTTTATTCATTAGATATTTAATGGCTGTATGATCAGTATGAATAAAAGTTGGGTAACCAGTTACATAATGCCTGAATTTATTGATTTCTTATACTACTGCCAAGAATTCTCTTTCAATAACTGTGTAATTTAACTCAGCAGGAGCCATGTTCTTGCTAATATAGTAGATAGCGTAGGGTTCTTCGTCCTCCTGTTGCCCTAGTACTGCACCAATTGTAGTGTCTGAGGTATCTGAAGAAATGTGAAAAGGCAGAGCCCAATTGGGCCCTCTCAAGACGGGAGCCGTGGACAATCTCTGTTTAAGATATACAAAGGATAATTCACAGTCGTTAGTCCAACGAAAGTTAACATCTTTTGTTATTAAAAAAAAAAATGGAGAGGCAAGTTTAGAGAATTTTTTAATGAATCTCCTGTAATACCCAACGTGCCCTAAAAAACTTCTTACCTCTTTCTGAGTTGATGGAGTTGGAATGTCCAAAATTACCTGGATTTTGGATGGATCTACCTAAATCCATGCATAAGAGATGAAGTGTCCCAGCACTACCCCTTCGCGCATCATCATATGTCACTTTTATGTACTTAAAGAAAGATGATATTGTCTACATCGTTTGAGCACTTTTTCCAGATTAGACAAAGCGTCTTCAAAATCAGTCCCATAAGATGTAAAATCATCGATGAATATTTCCATATAGTCATTCACCATATCAAAGAAACTACCAATCACAGCTCTCTAGAAAGTGGTTGGTGCATTACACAAGCCAAATGGGAGAACCTTGTAGGCAAATGTACCCCAAGGGCTTGTAAAGGTGGTCTTATCTTGGTCCCGTGGGGCAATTTGTATCTGGTTATAGCCATTGAATCCATCTAGAAAAGAAAAATATTTTTTTCCGGCTAAGTTATCTAAAACCTGATCAATAAATGGCAGAGGGAAATGATCCTTCTGCGTTTCCTTATTCAGGGCTCTATAGGAAATACCATAATATGTCAAGCTTAATATCAAAGGTTTAAACTTGGTAAGGAAATATTGTATATTATCAAAACTTTTAGGATCCAAGGTATACAACTCTACCTCAAGCATATGACCTCTCATCTCATCCTGATTTCCAAAGAGACTTTCCAAGGTAGTCCAAATCACATTTGGAGTCTTGCATGCAGCAACATAAAACCATAAATTAGCTGAAATTAATTCAAGAATAAGTCTTGTGGCCTCATTCTTACGGTTCTCCCATCTAGTCTTCTCAATCATTGATGTAGGTTCTGTTTCTGTTGTTGTCGTCAAATTGTACAATCCTTTCCTTCTGATTTGGAATTCATCCTTCGACTTCCATTCAAAATAATTGTATGGAGTGATTATTATCACAAAATTTGATCGAAGAATTGGTGTTGTATCCATCCCTCTTACTGGTTTTGGAAAACCAAGAAAACTTTGCCCGATAAATCACTGAAAAAACACTTTTTGAAGAGTGTCTCACCCTATCAATGTGAAGCCTGAGACACGATCACACCCTGTTTGAAGGATAAAGTGTGACACTTAGCAAGTGTCGCACCTTAGTAGTGAAGAAGGTGCAAAAATTTCCAATAAACAAAAAATTCTTAATTTTGGGTGCGACTGTCGCACCTTTCAACATGGAGAGGATCCAACACTTTCAATTGTCACACTTTTTGATAGGGAGAGGTTGAGACACTGTCATATACATAGATTACGCTCATTGAAAGTCCAATTTCCCTATTCTTTGGCTTGTCTGGTTTTCTCCAATTAGCTCGGCTCTGATATCATGTCAATGTTTCATCGAAACCTACATAGGAGACCTAGCTAAAGCAAGAACAAACAAAACTTATCAAGAAAAGGAAGAGAGATTCAATATGGAATAATGAGAAAATATATTCAGGCCACTCTAATGAACTAATCAATGATCGACACATGGCTACTGGGACACTAACCCACCATCCCTCCAACTTCTCCCATGCAACATCCACTCAAATGAATTTGATTTGGCATCAAGTCACTAGCTACTAGGCCACTGGAACAACTTTCACACACACCTCCAGTCAAATGGACCTGACACCGATCGACCAACCCATTGGCCCACCAGGGCACTGGGCCACATGTTTTTACGTGCAACCTACATCCAATTGCTTTGATGCTAATCCGAAGAACACACTTTCTCATGGGGTTCCCATACCCAATTGTTATATTGCACAAGGGATCAATAAGGTTCTAGGGCTCTTTGTGCTTCACATGCGAATAACCAAGGTTTATCCTTTGCTTGTAAGCCATCATGTCTAACATTTTCCTTTGTGTGTGGGATAATCAACTCCCTTTGTAGATCAACGATAAAAAATACATCACCGGGTTTAATTGATAGCTCTTATGCACTAGTTTCTCTGGGGAATAACTATTGACTCTGTGCTCCAATTTGACCCAACGATGGCTCGTTGGTAAGCCGAGACCATGAGGAATTTTCTGGAAACTGTTTCCATGGCATTAAACCACCAGAATTCCTCCTCCAATGTTGTCCCATGGAAAAAATAATTTTCCTTTTTACCCCAAACGAAAACAAATCTGGTTCAAACAATTTTTGTGATCATGTGGCAGGCTCCTACAGGCTAGTGTTGCAACCTCCGTTCTCTAATACCATTATGTAACTTCCCCCAGCCTGCCCATGGAATGCTACTTGTGGAATAACATAACAAAAAAATGAAATTTCTTCTTGCTGATTTATTTACTATAGCTTACCAGCTATGTTTTAAACACATTTTAAACCAGATTTTGATGCCCGTGAATGAAATGCATGTACATTAGTCTAGATGAACATGAATTTCATAAAATGTCTCATTCATAATAGAAATAAAACCATTCACATACTCATATTAAGAAACAACAATTAAACTCAATAAATGACATAAAATAGGTAAACATTTATATTTGTAAAAAATTTATTCAACCAGCTGCTTGGGAAGGACGTTCCACCCAACCATATAATTACTGCTCTAGATCTCAACAACAAATCACCCTCAATATGGGGCTAGGAATCCATAAGAAAATGGTGCCTCTCACAACCCACTCATAGCTCACAAACACACAACCCACTGATACTCTCCTACAACTATCACGAATTTACCTCCAGCTCTCTTCCTATTGACCTGTCCAACCCAAGGAATGTACCCCTTCACTGATTTCAGTCCATGAGGAATCCCATTTTTTTATTAGGGTCTCTCTGTCTCAGGTGTCTACGAATATCTCTGTTTGTAACTCAATGGAATCATTGTTAGGAAAACTACCAATAAAAACAACAACAACATTTGTTGACATAGTGCAGCTCACTCAGGAGTTCACTCTTCAAGCTTGACAACCCGGTTCTTCAATTCTCCAGCTCCAATATGCTCCTAAATTCTCCATCCTGCTCCTTGATTCACCCATCATTTTTGTTCATACTCCCATGCTCTCTTTATTGCTTGATTCTTGTTGTTCATGCCCAACTCCTCCTGTAAAAATCTATGTGTAACAACCCATACAAATTTCTCTATCTTCCCAAAAATATTGACTGCTCACTCTTCCCAATGTTGATTTCTTCTTCTCCATGCTTTCCAATAACTATGGGATGTGACTCTTACACCCACCCTCTTACATGAGTTTTAATGATTGATCCATGATCTTTCCATCGTGACTTATAAATAATTGTATTAAACGAGCATAAATTAAAGTGCACCATTAAAGAAGGGAAAACTTAGAAATGAAGAGAAATAATCATCAGATATGAACACAAAAAATTGATAACGAAGTTCATCCTTGGTGGACTACATCTCTGGGTCCTACTCTCAAATGGGTAGGCTCTTTTATTAACTCAACAAAATAACTTGACAAATACATGAATATATCTCATTCTGAAATCAAGCTGCAAAAATAATGCTCAGATCAGATAAAAAAAAAAAAAAAAACATCACCATTGGATTCGTGGTGTTGAATTACCCAAAAACAACTATCTCCATGGTCCAATCTGACTCTGGCACTCCTAGGTCCAAGAAGAAATCTGTCTCAGTTTTCGTGCCCACTACAACCTGCAATAATGACAATACTCGTCTCGAATTCCATGCCTGCGGATGTACAACCACGCCTCTCCCCTGGTGACTGGTGAAACTCAGATTTGAAACAATTTTCGGTGGACATATATTACAATGTGACCGTTAGGTGGATTGGTATGGGAACTAAAGTTAGGGCGCTTGTTATGGGGAGGTCCTAGGGTAAAACCCCACAGGCTCCCATTTTAGTGTTTTGGTTATAACTCCTAACTAACTTAGTGAGAGACTTCTAGATGCAGAGGTTTTCACCAGATATGGAAAACCTCTGCCAGATTTGGTAGGGTCCTGCCATTATATATTTTTTGAATTTTCAGATACAGGTTTTCCTTGAGCGATTCGGGGATGCCATATGTCGCCCACTGATTGGGCCATGTGGAATATTCTTGTTGGTCCACCTGGATTTTGATGTCATGCCCATTCAACTTTATGAAACACATGGAACTCCCTGGATGGTGCCACATGGCGTCTCCTAGGGTGCCATGTGGCACTTTCCTATTGGCCCACATGGACCCCTGAAAAGTCCAATGGAGGGTGACACATGGAAGCCTGTGGTGCTGCCATGTGGCATGTTGAAATCAACAACCTGTACGATGATGTCACCTTGTCGTGTCAGCTATTGACATTAGCAGTATGGAAGATGATGTGTCCCCTGCTGACTAGTCCTGGTTGACCGCAACTTTGACCGCAAATATCTTTCAAATAGTAATTCTTTTTGACGATCTGTTTGCATCGTTAGAAATCTTGCGACATGCTCTTTGTGATCATGCTTTTTCACTGAGTTTCTAGAAATTTGAATTTTTCCCTTTCTCTGTCTGTTGAATCCATTATGAGTTTTCTGAGTTGGCTCTGTGAGTTCTGAGTCATTCTTAGCCTTCTCTAGATCCTTTTTGGATCACACCTTCCCTAAGATATTTTTGGACCACCAAAAGCTTTCATCAATCAAATGGTAAGTGAGGGAAGAGTTCCCTCACTTTGTCCTTCTCGATCCACTTTGCCTTGCTTGGATGGGTGCCTTTTAAGCCTACTCGAAGATAATCAAAATCACCCATGCGTGAAGTCCTCGTCCTCTTGTCTATAATGATATCTTTCTGTAGCTCATCCAAGTACTCAGGTGCAAACTCATCAACTGATGGAATTGAAACTTCCTCATCTTGATCCATGATCATGGGAGGCTAAAAAAGTTTCAAGTTCTCAATGTTCACAACTGATTAAATCTGCATATAAGGTGGAAGATCCAGACGAAAAGCATTGGTACCACTTTTCTCTAAGATAGTGAAGGGTCCATAACGAATGGGCTTGAGTTTCTTTCCTTCACCCTTCAATCTCTCCTTGATAATGTGAAGCCATACCTAGTCTCCAACCTGGAACTGATGATCAACCCTATGCTTTTCGTGTCAAGATTTACACTATGCTTCATTTTTCTCCAACTGTTCCCTATCTTCCTGGTGTATCTGCTGAGTCCTCTGGATGAAATTGCAGACTCTATCCTCTATTCTATATTCATTTCCATCGGCATCTCTCCCATACATCAAGTCCAAAGGAACCTTTGGTAAGTATCCAAAACATGTCTCAAAAGGTGAACTATGAGTGGACGAATGTAAATCTTGGTTATACGTATGATTTACATAGGGTATATGTTCATTACATACCTTGGGACGCTTGTTGTAGTAGCCTAGAAGAAAAAGTACCACTGTTTGGTTTACCACCTTTGTTTGTCCATCGGTCTGTGGATGGAAAGCAATGATCCTCTTCAATTTGGTGTCCATCATTCTCCACAAGCTAGTCCAAAATTCCCCAAGGAATCGAGTATCTCGATTCAAGACGATAGATGTGGGTAATCCAAAGTGAACCCAATTAACATGTTGAAAGAAGAGATTAGCAGTTTTCTCAATAGCGATCTTCTTTTTACAAGGCATCAAGATACGCATCTTGATGAACCTATCCACTACAACATACAAATAATAATGACCCCCTTTGCTCACGGGTAAACCCCCTACAAAATCCATGGATATACTTTCCCATGGATGGGATGGAACATGAAGTGGTGAGTATATCCCCAGTTTTCTATTAGTGAGCTTACAAGTAGAACACATCACACACCCCTTTACATATTTAGTTACAATTGCTTTCATTTGAGGCCAGTAACAAAACCTCTGTAAATGAGCCGTAGTTTTTCCTACCCCAAAATTCCCAGACACAAGAGAAGTATGAACTTCGCGTATTACATGGACTCGTTTACTTATAGGAATACATAGCTTTCCAAGATGGTAAAGTAACTTTCCCTGCAGACAATAGTTATCTACCTGTGCACCAAGGGTTAGCTTCGTATATACTTCTTTAAAATATTCATCGATGGAATATTGCTATATATAGCTATCATGAGATAAAGAAGCATTCTTCAAAATAATAGAAGAAACAATAGGAGGTCTAGAAAGCATATCAACTACCTTGTTACTTGTACCCTTTTTGTACTTGATTACCAAGTGAAGTTGTTGTAGAAAAACCATCCACCTGTAGTGTCAAGATTGTTCCAATTTGGTATGTGCTTGAAGATACTGTAAAGGTTGGTGATTTGTATGTATAATGGTTTCCTTCCCTAACAAGTAGTGCTTCCATTTATTTACACTCTGGACTAATGCATACAACTCTTTATCATATGTAGGATAGATAACAACATCTTGGTTAAAAGTTTCATAGTGGTAACATATAGGCTTAAGATATTGCATTAGTACTGCACCCATGGCATATTTGTTGGCATATGTCTCGATATCAAAAGTTTGTTGAAGATTTGGAAGTGCTAATATTTTTGCGGTACTGATCTTTCCTTTCAAAGTGTCGAAAGATTTTGTTTGCTTTCCTTCCCACTAAAAGGTGTTCTTCACACTGGTTAAGGCTTGCAGAGGAGCTGCTATGAAGGAGAAGTTGGGAAAAAATCTCCTCTAATACTGGACTGCACCTAAGAAGATTCAAACTTCGGTTACACTTTTTGGCTCAGGCCAATTTACAATTACATCAATTTTGGAAGGGTCAATTTTCAATTGTCCTCCTCCTACAATATGACCTAAGTATACAAGTGCAGTCTTGCCAAATTCACATTTTGACAATTTTACATATAACTTCTCCCTTTGCAAAGTATCCAATACTTTCTTTACATGCCTCACATGCTCATCCCATGTCCCGCTAAAAACAAGAATGTCATCTAAATATAAAATCACAAAGTCATCTATGAAAGGCCTGAATACATCATTCATCATACGTATGAAAGTTGTTGGAGCATTACAAATCCAAAATGACATAACCAACCACTCAAACAATCCATGTTTGGTTTTAAAGGAAATTTTCCATGCATCCTGTTCTGTGACTCTTATTTGATGATCTCCACTGCGCAAATCCAACTTAGTGAAATAGACAACATTCTTCAATTGATCAAGTAAATCATCTATGTGAGGAAGAGGGTATCGATTTTTCACTGAGATTTTATTTAAGGCTCAATAATCGACACACATTCGCCATGTGCCATCTTTCTTTGGCACCATCACGATTAGAGAACCACAAGGAGATGAATTGGGCCTGATGACCCCTTGATCCAATAATCCATGTACCTTCTTCTTGATCTCTGTCATCTACATAACTGACATCCTGTACATGCCCACATTAGGAAAAGGAAAATCATGTTGAATATGTATCTCATGTTGGATTTCCCTCTTAGGAGGTAATTCATCCGGTCCCTAAAAAATATCATCATACTTAGAAACAATATCAATTAATTCCTTTTTATGAGATGGATCACACCCTTGGAAAGTGTCGGATGTCCCGAGATGTTTCTCTCTGACGACCATGAGTACATATCTCTTATTAGTGTTTATGAGTCTTTTCATTTGTACTACAGTAACAAGTGTTGTATTTACCTTCATGTTGTGAGCTCTAACAATATATTCCACTCCTCCCTTAGTAAGGTGGTATTTTTTCTCATGTCGAAAGAAGACTTATTTTCTATCATAAATAATCGGACTTCCCAACACTATGCCACATATATCAAGCGATACAACATCCAAATCAACTTCATCAATCAATTTTGAAGCAATAAAAAATCTTATCCTACATTGTTTGGTGACATTAAGTTTTGCTTTGTCACATGCCCAACCAACAGGATAAGGTTTCAGACGTGGTTTCATTTCAAGACCCATTTTCTTGACAAGTGCTTCAGATATTAGGTTTACTTGGGAACTCAGATCAATTAATGTATCTATATTAGTATGTTTAGATACAACTCTTATGTGAAATAACTCATTCCTCTTTCGTTCATCAACATGAGATTCATTATTGGAACTAGAACTAGCATGAAGAGAGTCTTTACCTTGTACTCCAACCACTGTGATCTTTCCTTCATCTCCTGAATCGGAGCCAAGATATTGTTGTACCGTAGCAACGGTCTTTGTCTTCCCCTTTCCACCGAACTATTTCGATTTATGTTTCAGATGTAGTTTCCAACAATGTTCTTCATCGTGACCGTTCTTCTTGCAATGAGTGCAAGATGGTTTTCCTCCTTCTCTCGTCACTGTAGCAATATTTTTTTCCTTCCTTTTAAACTTCTTAAAAGTCTTCTGTGGGAAATTGGAAGGTTTCTTTGTGGGATCTTCTTGAACATGTTTCCCCTTGTTCTCTAGGTGAGTGGCTTGCACACAAACTTCATCAAGAATATTGGGGTTAAACAAGAGAAAAGTATGTCAAATATAACTGTGAAGTGCACCAATATACTTCATTAAAGTCTCATAAGAATCTAAATGAATGTTCAATGCAAGATATTTCTTCCTAAATTATTTTGTGAAACTTTGTACAATTTGTCCTTTACTTTGCCTTAAGGTTTTCCATTCCATCATTTCTTTATGTAAATACCCTAATGGATAAAATTGCTTCTTGATCTCTGGTTTAAATTCCGACCATGAGGAAAGAATCTTACCACACTTACTTTCTTCCTGAAGCTTTCTCTCCAACCATACGAGAGTAGTTCCTTCCCACCGAAGAGAAGCCAGTTTCACTTTAACTTCCTCTTCATCAATATGATGGACACACAATACACTTCAACCTGTCGGATCCAGTTATCTAACTTTTCAGGATTAGCATCTCTATTAAACATAGGTAAAGAAAATTTTACATCAATATTTAATAATGGTTTCTTAAAAGAGGCTTTATGGTTAGAATGATGAGAATAATGAGAATGCTCAAAGGAAGAAGAACTAGAACTCGAAGGTGAAGATGGAGGTTCAGGAATATCTCCTCCAGCCCCTTGGTTTACTGAAGCATCATCATTTGCATGTGCTTCCTTTTTCTTCCCTTTATTATTCATCCTCTTCTCTTAATATCCATACATTCGCTTGACCATTTCTGACATGCGATAAAAGACCATGTGAAAGTTTTTCTTCTTTTCATCACGCTTGTCCTCTTCTGCCATTTTCTTCCTTCTAGATACACGGCCAACTTCGAGATTGAAATTATTTAGATTTCCTTCACCCTGCTTATGCTTGGCCCTAGTAAGCATTCACACTCAACAATTCAAGTCAAATATGACTGCTCTGATACCAACATGATCTAGGATCTTTTCATTGTGACTTATAAAGAATTGTATTAAATGAGCATAAATTAAAGTGCACCATTAAAGAAGGGAAAACTTAGAAATGAAGATACATAAGCCTCAAATCTGAACACAAAAAATTGATAACGGAGTTCATCCCTGGTGGACTACGTCTCCGGGTCCTGCTCTCAAATGGGTAGGCTCTTTTATTAACTCAACAGAAGAATTTGGCAAATACATGAATATATCTCATTCTAAAATCAAGATGCATAAAAAATGATCAGATCAGAAAAAAACATCACCATTGGATTTGTGGCGTCGAATTACCCAAAAATGATTGTCTCCACACTTTGATCCGACTCTGGCACTCCCAGGCCCAAGATAAAATTTGTCTCGGTTTTCGTGTCCATTGTAACCTGCAATAATGACAGTACTCATCTCGAAATTTGTGCCCACGGATGTACGGTCTCTCCTTTCCCCCAGTGGCTGGTGAAACTCAACTTTAAAACAATTTTTGGTGGACAGATATTAAAATGTGACCATTAGGCGGATTCGTATGGGCGCTAAAGTTAGGGAGTTTGTTATGGTGAGGTCCCAGGGTCAAACCCCACGGGCTCCCATTTTAGTGTTGTGTTTATAACTCCCAACTAACTTAGTGAGTGACTTCTAGATATGACGATTGTCACTAGATATGGAAGACCTCCGCCAGGTTTGGCGGGGTCCCGCCATTATATATTTTCTGAATTTTCGGATACGGGTTGTCCTTGAGTGATTCGGGGATGCCACGTGTCGCCCGGTGATTGTGCCATGTGGCATATTCTTGTTGGTCCACCTAGATGTTGATTTCACGCCTAGTCAACTGTATGAGACATGTGGCGCTCCCTGGATGGTGCCACATGGCATCTCTTGGGGGTGCTATGTGGCACTTTCCTATTGGCCCACGTGGAACCCTGAAAAGTCCAATGGCGGGTGACACATGGAAGCATGTGGTACTACCACATGGCATGCTAACATCAACAACCCATACGATGATTTCATCCTACCATGTCAGTTGTTGACGTCATGCTGATGTCAGCATTACATACGATGATGTGTCCCCTGCTGACTGGTCCTAGTTGACCGCAACTTTGACCACACATATCTTTCAAACCATAACTCTGTTTGAAGAGTCATTTGCATTGTTAGAAATATTGTGACACACTCTTTGCGATCATGCTAGTTTCACTGAGTTTTGAGAACTTTGAATTTTTGTCCTTTCTCTGTCTGTTGAATCCATTCTGAGCATTCTGAGTTGCCTCTGTGAGTTATAAGTTATTCTTAGCCTTCTCTGGATCCTTTTTGGATCAATGATTGGTCTCTCTTACACTCAAACATAAATATAAGGTTTCCCCAAAAGATAATATAATTCAGAAAATTGGGTTTGGATTAATACCCATAAACCTTTTCCCTTTAGGCCCCCTCTTAGACACTCTCTTCTCTTGTGGAAGAACTCAACCGCCATCTTTGTCCATATTCCTAGTAGCTGACATCACATTATTTTTATTAAAAACATAAAATACATTTTTCATATTACATTGCTTGGCCACAACCATATTCCTATCTACATTATGCATTAATTAAAATAGGTATTATAATGGGGATGTTACACAATTCAAAGTATTTCTATATTTAATTCACTGATGTAAAGACATATGTTTCTTAAAA
>SNQJ01S0094733.1:31978-47962 GCA_010110895.2 Picea sitchensis | reverse complement strand
AATTAATTCAATACAGTAATATGTCCCTTTCCCATAAAGATGATGTCACTTTATTACATAATTCCTTGATCATATGTATAGACTAGCTATTGAATATATTAATCTGCCTTTACTTTGATTGGTTTGGACTGTTGTGATCTGAATGGTGCAAGAGCATTGGAGTAAATCTTGGAACAACAGAGACCTAAAGAAATCGTTCATAAGGTATGTCCATAATCCTTATCTCTTAGTTCACTCAATAGGCTAGATCTAGGGAAAGAGTAGTATTCTGTCCTGTTTTGTTCTAGATCCAGGTGGATATAGGGAGATCAGTTCGTGTCTGCACTTACGGATTAATCCTGAAACGAGGGTGATTCCTAGTGCTAACATAAATGGCGTTGTTGTCGGGGACATATTTGAGAAGATTGAAGAGATCCCTTGAAAGAACAACATAGATTCAACTCTTGATGGTAGACAAGCGTGGGATACAGAAATTGACTGTAATCATCTACCTGATGAATCCACAATCAAAGACTCCACTAGGGAAGATCCTATTGATAGAAAGATGAAGGGAATGACTAGGTATCATCTTATGAGCTTTCTGCATGAACTCTTGTTATTCTTTATTAGCTCATTTTTATTTTTCCCTTCACATATAAAAAGGATCATATTTTTCTTTGTTTATTTAGTTGATCACTAGATTTCCTTTATATATCCATCCTTGGAGGAAGAATCCATGCTTTATGCCTGTGTTGTATATGTTGATCCTATATCCTCAGCTCAGCCTATTCATAAGGATAAACTTCATACTAAGATCCCTCCTAAATTCAATCAACCTTGCATCCCTGAGGAGGTTGAAACTGATCCGCTGCCTACTCAAATATCATCTCATCCTACTATTACTATTGTGCCTTTCCATAAGTGTAATAAGCCTCATATTCATCCCACTAGTTTTCAAACTAGAATCAGAGAGAAGTTGTCTAAACCTTTAAAGATTCCATATCATCTTCATCCTTATCCTCCTAATTTCTTTAAATATCTTCCTCATTTTTCTAGGGAAGATCATGTTACAACTGAGAGGAATTTGGAGGCATTTGAGAACCTTGTTGTTCAATTGGAGATTTCTCCTGATGATGTTTCCATTAGATTGTTCTCAAATTCGTTGTTTAGAGATGTTGTTGTGTGGTTTAAATGTTTGGGAGCTGACTCCATTGGTTCCTGGGTTGAATTATGCAATGCATTTTTGAAGTGGTGAGGTCAGAACAAGTCCCTTGATCAGTACTGGGATGATTTTAATGCCTTGAGGTGAGGGGAAGAGGAAGCCTTGGTTCTCTTCAATAATAGTTTTTACCATGTGTATCATAATATGCCTATAGAGATCAGACGCACAGAGACTACTTCCATGGTGTACTATGTAATGGCTCAACATTTAGAGCTTGTCCTTCACTTGAGAGAAAGGAAATCAACATATTTATCTCAATTATTCATGGATGCTGGGGAAGTGGAGGAGAACCTTTGATCTTGTGGCAGGATTCAAACTCAATATCATCTCAACTCTGAGTGTAAGGAAATTTTTTCTTCCTGTCCATATGAAGGAAACATTGTGGATGATTTTGTCTTCAAAGCATGTATCAATGAACAACCCTATATTGATAGAAAACATGTGTATGAACAACTAGGAGTAGCAGTTACTACTCTTCCTGAAATAGATATTTTTAATAGTTATTTTCCTGATAAAATTACTGATTTAAAGGCTGATCATAGATATGAAAGATAACCCCTTTTTGATGAATATCCTAGTGATGATGAGCAACAAGATTATCTTGTATTTGATCACTATGAATATAGTAAGGATGATGCAGAGGTTGGCCTTGTCACGGAAGACATAAAAGTTTACCAAGAGAAGACCTTAGTTGAGGCACATGAAGAGGTCATTTATACATAGCTTGAAGTAAATCCACAGTCATCAGTGGATCAACAACCACCTATGTCCATCCTTCTTCCACTTGTACCTACAGTTCATAGTAAGCAACTTTTGGACCCACAGATGCCTTTGGCTGTCTTTAAATCAAGTGTGCCTGTAGGGGACATCAAGCAAGCTGTCAACATCTTTGAAAAAGTGAAGGTAAACATTCATAAGTTACTCATGCGTTTCCTTCAGTTTCATGACCCTGTCAATGAGCACATAAAGTTACACTTTTCAAATGCTTTGGAGCATACAGGCTTGATATTTTTATCAACATTTGAAGGTAATATGGGTGATCATAAGAATGAAATTAGCCAGCTATCACACTTTCCTTGTTTCTTATGGATCATTTGCGGTGAAGTGAAGGATTTAGTTATCAAACAGTTTGAATGGCTATGGTGGAAGTTTGCCTTCACCTAGCCCACTGTAAAAGTTAGTTGGTTTAGGTTTTGTACATAAATAAGCTCTTTCTGGAGCATGTGTGTTTGTTTTCCTTTTTATAAGTAGAATAGTGTACATGTCGGCCTTCGACAAAATGTTTTGAGCTTGACTCCATAACCCAATGCATAAGGTGATTGGAACTGCTTGTTCTTGGCAGCTCGCAGGGAGCATGCCATCCCCTATGGAGCCAAATGTTATCACATAAAGTTGTCAAAAGGTCACAAGGCAAGCTAGTCCTTTTCTTGAGCAGGTATCAACCTTGAACACAAAGCGCAAATTTCATAGAAGTCCTTTTCGAGCTTAAAATACAAGCAAATAGATAAGCTTATCTTCCAACGATGAAGATCAATCAGCCAAATTAGATCGACAGTTCGCGGGTATTCAGGATCCAAAATTTTCTCAAAGTTTAGTGCCAGGGTAAAGGCCAGAGATCAAAGGTTGAGAAATGATTTAATCTAGGACATAGATCTTGAGGAGATAGGTGGAAGTGAATCAAAGATTTCATAGAAATGACTATCGGGAGTTTTGAAATGAGGTGAGGGAAAAATCCCCGATGGTTGAAACCAGAAATAGATATGGACAGTTAAATTTAGAGGGACACGTGACGCCGGATTAGTAGGTTCGCAGTCTTGTGAACCAGATTTTTGAGAATGGAGCACAACGCAAGTTCGCGCAACATGAAATCATGAAGCGCTCGAGAGTGGGCCTAGGGTCACAACCCAAATTCATATGGAAGCGGGTCCATAAGGGATATTGAGAGCCCATCACATGTAGCTGATAGTTCAGGGTTTTCATTGAGAAGCCTCAGCCATCAGATGGAAAGCATATCTGACCATTGATTTGAGTAGTGTGTTTTCATCAAATCGGGAATTGGGGGTGTTGTGGTCAAGTGATATGAGGATCCATGAAAGATGAAGTCCTGAAGTTCCTTTGGGGATAAGCACCAGGTTGTGGCCTGAGATCACATGCAAGAATGTGCAGTGGAGAAGAAGTTGGCACCTGAAGCCTTGGAAGCGCGAAGGAAGGTGCAATTTTCATGAGAGCTGTGCCAAGGCCAAAGACCCTCACGATAGTAGAAAATGAGATCATCATGGTTTCAGGGTGCTAGGTTGACACAAAGAACCACCAACATCCCATGGAAGCTTCTCGAGCATTCAAAGCCTTGTCCTAATCCTGATGAAGCAGTTAATAAAGAGGATGGGTGGTGGTTGAAACCTCGTATCACCTCATAAATGGAAAGCATGGAAGGCCTGCCCGTGGAGGTAGATTGTCAGCCCAAAGTTCCCCGAGGATGGATTTTCTTGCAAAACCCATACTGATTTGAGTTTGTGTCTGACAAAGGAAGGCATGCACAGTCTGATAGAGTGGGCACCGACTAGAAACTTTGAATGCAGGGGCCCTATCATGCTCCTGGTGGTTGCAACAATTCTTAGTATATGTATGCAATTTTGATATTTTGTAATGGTCAAATGGTTGAGCTAGGCTGCTTGCTATTGTAATATTGTGATTGCGAACAACTGGTTCTCTAGTTATGTATTTGTTTTTGAGACATCTTGGTTAATCTAAGTCATCTTTCTTACTCCATCTTACTTTCCTATGATACTGAGAGAGTTCATGATTCACTGATTCACATGGATTGTTATGATTGTATTATGATTCATAGGCTATGGCCGCACCACCCTCACCCCCAATTGCCAGCACCATTACCATAGATGGGGGCAGATAGAAGAATAAAGAGCCCACAACTCCACTTCCTCCTCGAGTTCAACCTCCTTTCTCACTATGAGAAAGAGAGGGACACCCCACTAATAGATGTTATTCTCTTCTTGAGTTACGCAATCTAATTCAACTCCCTCAAGCAATCACATCGCTCATCACTTCACCAAGCACATCTATTACTACTACAACATCCTCTACTATAGGAAGTAAGGGGATGTGAACCAAATTTTCTTGCACCATCTGTTCAGAATATGGCCACTACAATCATCATTTCCCAACTCTACCTCAGTTTCGCCAAACGCTAATGGAATTATGCCAAACCTTTCAGCAATATCCCTCTCCACCACCACTTTCTGGTACTCACGTCATTGAGATTCATTATGTCTCTTCCTCAGTCCCTGAACAGATGAGGTTCCCTTGCACTCTCTATGAATCACTTTCTCACTTCACATATCAGTGTCCTTTGATTGTGGCATATTGAGGTCGTCATTCAACCCCTATTCAATGATATCTTACCAACTCACCATTGGTCCTTCCCTCTATAGATACTTTCAACATCACCTCCCCTGAACCTAAGTCACTTACCACCCATAAACCTACCCTTGTACGACCATCCATATGACCCCTAACTCAAAACTAGGAAATTCATGCTATGCAGGAGGATGGGACCACTAACCTGACTCTCGCAACTCTTGGATCAGTCGAATTAGGCTCCTATAATCTCTGAAACTCCTCCAAATTCTCTCGTCAAATAATTATAGCGATGGGTACGAATGAGGTGGCATTGTGGGCCCACTAGCCATATATAGTCCCTTTTGCCAAACTTCCACACTCAGTTACAGGAGCCCAGAGCCTTGGTTTCCCGATTCGTCTTCAGCCATGGGATCATGGTCCTGCCATATACATAGTCAAGTTCCCTAGGTCACCATCTAAACTTGGCCCCGGGGAAGCATTTTTCTCACGTCACGTCCAGGTACACATTCTCATGTTCAAAATTATCAAATAATTGTTCTATGTTCTTTATCATCATATATTGTTCATGTTGGGTGTTCATTTTTTAATGTGTGTAGGTACTTGGTCATCAAAAATAGTGAAACACCTTCAGGTATATGTTCGACACTGGCATGCAATCATTCCCTCTAAAAATCAATTCATCTCCCAGTCACACCCTCTAACATTCACCTTTAGGGACCTTACATCCAGCTCTGCAATACTGTCACCTCTGCTGCATTCTAGTACTGTCACCCGGTAGCACTCTCCCCCACATGATTTGTCCCATTCATAATTCCCCTTGGAAATTTGACACTCATGTTTCTTTCACCCCCTAGGGATGGGAGTCTCGATAGTCTTCTACACTTTCGAGAATAAGCCACATAATCCTTCTCATCACATTTCTATCTTTCCCAATGGGATCCCAGGTTATCTCATCTCAGTTCTATTAAATGCACCTCTGCAGTATCATTATCCCTCCATATCATACACCATCAATTTTCCCATCTGCAGATTTCCCTCCATTCATTTACCTCATACAGAAACCCACCCATGGGGCCCCCACCCTTTACCTATTCTCTTCACAACTTGTGCCCTCAAAGGCCAAGGCATCTTGCACTGGGGCACCCATTTCTGTATCTTTACACTCATCCCAAATTATTCTTTATTTATTTGGTAATTTTAAAAAGCCTTTGTTTCCAACATTTACTTAACTTTTTGTCGTCACCCTTGATGACCTTCTTTTCCTGGCAACGCAACCCATGTATCCCTTGGTTGGGGAATCCACTCTCCTTTTCTCATTTCGACATCATTCACGAACCTCGAGTATCCCAAAGTCCACGTACCCATGATCTCTGAGTTTTTCCACTTTGTTAAGCCTCTGGCACAATTTAAACCCATAACTAGTTGTCCCTCTGACAATAGATACAGTTTTATGGTTCCTGTCAATCATCCTTCAAACATACCCCAACCAAGGGTAGTATTGAGTCTCACCACATATTGACTTTGTTCATGTTCCCTATCAGTACATGATCTCATCCCAGTAGATTCATGAATCCCTTTCCTTCTTGGAGTCGTGTCTCCCTTTCTGTTGACATCAACACAGTTTCCAAAAGGGCGACAATATCTTGACTCTCATTACCTTTACAATGAGGAGTCTCGAATGACACAAAGAGAATCATTATTTCTCTTTGATTCCGTTGACCCCCATAACATTCGAATTTAGCAAAATCTCATGTTACGGTGGGTCTTACTATGCGACTATTGCAATTATTTTATACCAACCGAAGACCTCTGAATTTGTTAGGCCATCAACGCCTATGAGTCATAAACACTTCTTGCAGGTGTCCTTGCCTATTTTCATAGTATTTTCACCATTCAGAATTGTCATTTTCCATTATCAAACTGCCTAGGAGGGTGTTGTAGTTATCTACATTAGCATACAACTTCAGTTATTGTCTTACATTTTGAGTTACATGACACGAGCATAGGGAATGCCCACCTCGTTTGTATACAGATTTTATTTTTTCTCCCTAGAGAAAGGTTTGGGTTACATAGTTTCCCCTCTCCCTCTGACGAACTGCTCCTATAGTTCCTATCAGCAATATTCATTACAATGACACTCTCAGTAGAAGAAACATTGATTTATTTTGATTATACGTATGCTTCTAACCTCACACATCAGTGGACACATGTTATCATTGAAATTTCATTTGCAATATTGCACGCAAATGGTTACAGAAATACAACAATGGCAACAACAATTAGTTCACATGTAGCATTGAAATGCATTTCAAAATCCAAAAACTATATAATTGGGAAAAAATTGACATGCACAAACTCACTAAAGGAAGCGCGCACATAGTGCACAGGTCAACAAATCTCGTAGAGCGCACAATGTGCCAAATTTGCGATTGTGTACGAGAAAATCCATGCATTCCTGTGACTGGTGCATTTATGGTTCTTTTCTCCCCCCAACCACTTATGGACCAGCTCCCAACTTGAATAGACCTCCATATCTGAGAAAAATCCGAATGGGGGACCGGTCAAGGACCAAAGGGTGCCCTAAAGGGCCCCTTTTTCACACTAAGAACCACTTGAAGTTTTCCTTAAAGAAATGCTATAAATGGAAGCCATTGGTGCACTAAGAAACTAAGATATTCATAGTATTGTTATTCTGCCTCAATCCTCCCTTAAGAATCCTCTTTTATCCTTGGAGTGTTCAAGCACCATTGCAATAGGCCATTCCACTCACCTCTTGAGGGAATAGGCATTGATTTTCTTTACCATTTTCCATTTTTCTTCCATTGTAAGAAGAGATCTCCATTAGGGAACTCAAGATCCCTACCAAGGAGGAAAAGGGGACTCATAAGTCCTCATTTTTATCTATGTTGTTTTTCCAACTAAAATAGTTATCCATTGGTGGCATAATCTTGGTCATTGGTTGATTGTTTATAGTTGTAATTTTCTTATGCATTCTAGTTTTTATTTCCTTAGTTGTTTTAGTTTGTTTATTTGTTTATTACATGTGTTTGGCTTGTTTAACCCACTCACTAACTTCTGTCTTGTCTAGCAGGCCCAACTTGGCATGCAAGTTCCATCGTTTTGCTCACCCAAGTGACAAAATGGGTACAACACCCCTCTTAACCGTATAATAAACCAGTGGAGGGAATCACATACAACACTTCGACGAAGTCCTACTTCGGGATAATGGAGTTGCTATAAAACCAAAAACCCTGAAGGCCAGAGTTGCGAACTAATGCAAACTGTAGATCTAGGGATGCTTCAGGATCCTTCCTGGCCATTGGATCCATTTTGCAGTTAGTCTGACGTTGACCACTCTAGGAGAAAGGGGTTGGTAAGAGAGTGAAATCCTCTAAACACCAAACTTGCAAAGTCATGCAAGTGGTAGATCTGCAAACTCTACAGGGTCATTCCTGAATATTATATATAGACTATGTCCAACCCAACACTGACCACTCCAAGAGCATGGAGGAGGTCACACAGTGGATCCCTCGAACGCTGAAGTTACGAAGTAACAAAGGCCGTAGATCAATGGATCTACATGGATGCTTCTCGACCATTATAACTAAGGGTGTTGGAAGGATACTAATCTAGAGTGACGTGGCACATAGACGTCACCCAGGGTGACATGGAACCATGTTTGATGTGCCACATGTCACCTGGATTCATACATTTCGCAGACCCTCTGTGCCCATTAGAACATGACACATGTCACCCACTGAAGGGGCCATGTGTCATTTATTCCTTGCCACATGTCACCCCCTGGTACATATTCACTTGGCTTATTGGCAGGTGGAGTACTTTGGACCCACTTGTCCTTTCCTCTGCATTTAATACACCACCACATGTAAGGGTGGACCCTTTGGGATTTTGGGACATTGGGACTCCGGAGGTTTGGGGTGAAGTGTCGTAGATAAACCGAAAGGCTCAAAGGCCGGAGCCACATGGCAAGATTTCATCCTCGATGAATTGTTTGACCAATTAAGGGGTGCTACAATTTTTTCCAATATTGAATTGAGGTATGGATACCATCAATTTAGAATTAAGGATGAAGAAAACCACAAAACAACCTTTATGACAAGATATGGTCACTACGAATTTGTGGTGGTGCCATTTGGGCTTACCAATGCACCAACCACTTTTATGTGCTTAAATAATAATGTGCTCAGTAAGTTCTTGGACAAATTTGTATTTTTTTTCATTTATTATATCCTAATTTATTCTAATAATAGGGAATATCATGAATAACATCTCAAGATAGTGCTTCAAGTCTAAGAGAACATCATCTCTATACTAATTTTAGTAAGTGTGACTTTTTCCAAAAACAAGTCCATTAGTTAGGCCATGTTATCTCTGAAGAAGGGGTGATAATTGATCCTGACAAGATCAAATCCATTATCAATTGGCCTACCCCAAAGGATGTATCTGATATCAGAACCTTTATGGTCCTAGCAGGATACTATAGGAGGTTCATAAGGGGATTTTCCAAGATTGGTTTCCCAATCACTGCCCTTCAAAGAAAGGGAGTTAAATTCGTTTGGACATCAGAATGTGAAGAGATATTCATGTGTATAGATACCTACAAGGAAGGGCTCATAGGAGTCCTTATGCAAGAAGAACATGTAATTTGCTATGAATCCAGAAAATCGAATACGCATGAAATCAATTATGTGACCCATGATCTAGAATTAACTACCATAGTAAATGCTTTAAAAATGTGGAGGAATTACCTCCTAGGTATAAGATTTGTGCTTATGACAAACCATAGTGGGTTGAGATATCTATTTTATCAACCAAAACTCAATGCTATAAAATCTAGGTGTATGACTCCCCTTAGTGACTTTTATTTTGAAATCAAAGATATCAAAGGAAAATAAAATAGTGTGGTTGATTCCCTTAGTAGAAGTATGAAAGTGATTCACTTGGAAGATGTAAGCACTTGTTAAATGAACGTCAAAGAAAGAGTCAAAAGTGCACAAGAAACATATGCATTTTTCAAGACAATGAAATCATACTTAGAACAAGAGCCCACCGGGCTGAAGTATGAGAGTTATAAATTTCTGAATGATAACCTGTTAACTTAAAAAGGTAGGTTGTATATTCCAAATTGTGATGACTTGAAGAGATTCATAATGGATGAACTACACAAAATACCATATACTGGTCATCTTGGTTATCATAAGATGATCACATCCATTGGGAAACTATTTTATTTTCCCAGAATGAAAAAGGACCTAGCTGATTAGTTAGCTAAGTGTCTAGAATGTCAACAAGTTAAAGTAGAGCACCGACATCCAGCAGGGTTGTTGTAGCCCCTACCAATTCTAGAATGGAAATGGGAAACCATCTCCATGGATTTCATCATAGAGCTACCAAAATCAACCAAATAGAATGAAACCATCATGGTAGTGGTGAAAAAATTGAGCAAGGAAACTCACTTTATTCCTGTCAAGTCAACTTGCAAGGCAATAGTTATTTCTAGAATTTTCATGAAATAAATATTTAGACTACATGGGATGCCTAAGGGAATCATATCTGACAGAGATACAATATTTACTTCAAACTTTTGTAAATCTTTCTTTGTTGGTTTTGAAAAACAATTGACCTTTAGTACATCCTATCACCCTCAAACTGATGGAAAAACAAAGAGGGTAAACCAAGTTTTAGAGGACATGTTAGGGATGCATGTATTTCATCATCCTAAGAAGTTGGAAGACTACCTACCACTGGTATAATTTTCCTACAACAATGGCTATCAAGAGTCATTGAAGATGAGCCATTTTGAGGCCCTTTATGGTAGACAATGCAAGATTCCAATTAGTTGGGATAACCCAGTAGAAAAAATTACAATCGAGCCATATATGCTGAAAGAAATGGAACAACAAGTATTTCAAATAAAACAAAATTTGAAAATATCTTAGGATAGAAAGAAAATATATGCAGACATAAACTAGAATCCTATAGAGTTCAAAGCATGGGATCATGTGTATCTCAGAGTTGGACCTAGGAAAAGCTCCTTGAGAATGGGAGATTGTGCCAAACTGGCACCTCGGTATTGTGGACCCTTTGAAATTTTGGATAGAGTGGGAGCTGTATCATATAGACTAACACTTCCTCCCATAGTGAAGGCACATAATATTTTCCATGTTTCATTATTGAAGAAATATGTACATGATTCTAATCATATAACTAATTGGTCTATGATTCAGGTGGAACCAGAGGGAGAATTCCTTCTAGAACCACAATGCATAATAAACAAGAAGTAAATCCCACTCAGGAACACAACCATTGAACAGATCAAGGTGCAGTGGAAACACTTTGGTCCAGATGAAGCTACATGGGAAATGGAGGATGCCATGAAACATGCATACCCACTTTTGTTTACTTTTGTCCTGTTGACGGGCGAAATTGACCGCTCGTCAACTGGAGGAGTGAATCCGGTATGGGGTTTTCTACTTAACCCAAGCCGTTCAGATTAATCCACTCCAACGGGTTTAGTGGCTCCATTGGTCGATCTAAGTCCTAAAGAAAACGAAAAAACAAAACTAAAGGAAATGTAATAACTTTGATTAATAGTAATTGTTGAAAACTATATATAGATCTAATATATATTTACAGTTTACTAACTAATATTTATAAAATAGCTCTACTTATTATATGTACAATATATACAAATGATTATATTTCTAATATATGTATAACATTTACAGAATGCAAATTTTAATCTAAATATGCGAAAATCGAATATGGATTGATTTATTAAACAACAACAAAACAATCATTCAATCTTTTTGATTTTTTTTTTTATAATGTTTATAAACAAGAAATGAAATAACAAACTGTATAATTGAAAACAAAGATAACAAATAGTAGAATTTTTTTAGACTATAGGAAATTTTTGTATTAATTAAACTAATGAAATAAAACTAACAAACTGACCCGTAATCACATCCCGTATTTGTCCCGTGTATAACATCCAATCTCGCTATTTGATGAGGCAAACCCGCAACAGGTCCTACAAATGCTTCTCGTAAATGTGAAGCAATAGTGATTGAATCCGAATGATAGAACATAAAAGAGATATATTAACAACAATCTTATAATTTCACAAGTGGCCACATTGAGATAAATCCTGCTGTGAAAACTTGTGTATAAATATTCAACGAATGATGAAGATAAATATCCTAATCTCAAGTTTGAACATAATAATTACTGTATCTTAAATACAAGATATAAAACATGGATATCATATAAATTTTATCATATCAATCTGTAATAAACCACGATAGCTAAAGCAATCACAATCTGATTACAAATCGAAATAATCATAACTTGAATAAAAACATGATATAGAGAAGCTAAAGTTGTGCAAATATCATATTCTATTCAAGTATTTGAATAAAAAATCCATAATTTTTTCCCCAGGCAGAGATGATTCCAAGTTTACAAAACCACATACTTATATAGGTTCCAAGAACAAAATGTTTCCTGTTGATAACATCCAATCTATTCCAAAAAATGTGGGGGATGCAACCTCCTAGATTCTACTTGATGCCAAAAACTAACAGCCTAATCTATTAACTAAAAACATAAGGATAGTATGGCTGAGAGATGCCAATAGTGCTTTAAATCTCCTTAGAAATCGTAGGTTCCTAAAAACAAATAAGAATAAAAGATTTCAAATGTATTTTCAGTTATCAAAACAAGTAATTCAAATTTTTCTAACTAGCTACAGAATCTCACGATTCTGTAGCTAGTTATAATTATAACTAGAATCATATTTTATTGAATAAATCAAAACAAACTAAAAGTAATATGTGCAAACAAATCGTGTATCCTAATTTGAGAAGACAAAATCATACTAAACTTATTTAAAAAAATCATACCTCAAATTAAGGGATTCAAACTAATCAAGCAATCTTTGAATTTACTATTGCAGTCGTTGCTTCCACGTTCTTAAAAACAACAGACCCTATGGTTTTTTGGTGTTTGTCTTTGGTTTGAGCTACGGATTGGAGTCTACTATTCTCCTTCGTTAGTGAATCCACCTGGTCTTCCAAGGATTTAAGCCGAGACTGCAGTAAAGTCACATCTTTGTAATACCTTTCGATCTAGGATCGACATTCATTACAGTGCGACTGTATAGACTGTGTATCGGCACTGATAGTATTAACAGGTGGGGAATCATCCATTTGACCTGTAGGTTCATTACTGAGTTTGATTCCAGGGAAATTAGGATTGTCCTTTAGACATGGTTGAAGGTTAGTAACATAATCGTAGGGTCTGTCAGAGCAAAGTCCATATGAATATGGATACTCTTCGGCCAGGAATCTTTCAATCTCTGAATCCGAATCTTCACTTACCACAATTGTGTTTTTTTCTGCACAAGGCTTAGGTTTGTTTCGAGCACACCGTGAAACCCAACGAGCAACCCTTTTACTCTTATAATTGACATCGACGTTGCCTTTAAACTTTTTCCTTGTGGATTTTTTAACAGTCTTAACACAACCTTTAGGATATGAATCCAGTTGAGTGTCGGGTTGGGTAGAATCAGGGTAGGTTGAGGGTTCCAAATTAGAGACAGGATCACAGGGCATGAGCGAAGGAGAAGAGATGGTAGGTTTCACGAGGTTTTTTGTGATGACAGGTTTGTCAACCTATCCTAACTCACTATTACCGAAACCATTTCGCAACACAAAAGAATCCCAGTTATCGTTGTTTAATTGCAACTGATGTACCATGATAATTTTTATTAAACCGTGATGGAATAAACTAGCATCATATTTTTTCCTTTTGAACCACTTTCCCATCTTGTACAAACTTCTAAAGAGGAAATAAGGCATGTTCAGTGGAAAATCAATAAATCTCATAAGCAATCGCAGGTGATACAAGAAAACCAACCCAAATCTCCCTTCACAGGTAATGAATTGTTTCACAATAGCTAACAGATCGTGCCATC
This sequence comes from Picea sitchensis, assembly GCA_010110895.2. Classification (NCBI taxonomy): domain Eukaryota; kingdom Viridiplantae; phylum Streptophyta; class Pinopsida; order Pinales; family Pinaceae; genus Picea; species Picea sitchensis. The sequence continues at coordinate 34,385 of SNQJ01S0094733.1, read as the reverse complement.
TAAGTTTTAAATCTAAGACATGCATACCTCGGTCGCAGCTGGCAATTTTCCTTGAGGTGAACAACAATGACCAGGGAACCTCTTCAACCTTTGCATTCTTGAACCACTTTTTCCCCATAGCTGGTAAAATGGTAGCTTAGCTTATAAAATCTTCATTTACCTCAAGCTGCACGTATCCTATTTTTTCTCTGCAACTATCGAATGTCAATGCGAACTCTTGAGCAACCCTTAGATTGAAACCCTCAAAATTTTCAATAAACACATGCCAGTCGTTCCTTTCTAAGTCATCTCTGGCATTGTCAAATGATAACAAGGTCTGGATGCCATTAGGCTCAATCCTCACCACAAGAGCCATGGCTAACAGCAGGGAATCAACATGGAAATCAGACATAGGGTTTGATAGAAAAAACACAGAGCCATACTCCCGAGTTTCCTCAATGCAATGCAAAGACAGTTTGAAATGGTAGGCAGGAGTGTTAATCACCGTGCATGGGAAAGAGTTCATGAAGCCCAAGGCCATATAGATTAATAATATCACGCTATACTTAAAATAACACCTTGGCATATTGGTATGCATAAGGATCAGAACAGTTGAAAACAATAGCATGCATATCCACGACTTGATCACAAAGATTAATGTATCAAATAAACATTGAACCATTAAATTTTTTTATGAATCAAAACCCCATTGATATTAATCAAATACTAAATGAGTGGAGGTTTTATACTTATGTAACCAAGGCTCATTTAAGACCAAGGGGTTATAAACTAGGAAAACCATCAAGTTCATAGCGAAAGACGACAATTTGACAATAGACCCTATGAATAGTTATCCTTTGATCAAAAATTGAAACCAAGTGTGAATTTAAGCTATGAGTTTTCATGCTTATAGTCATGAAAACAAAATGGAGAGGAAGGTATGTAAAAAATGACAAGTGATAAGTGTCGTTGCTCATGACGAGTAATGAAAATTTAGAAATCCTATGTATGCAACTTACAAACACTAGAAATTACATTATTGCTGCCAACATGTACATATAGAGAACATCGACATTTAGAACATCGAGGATGTTGTTACTTTAAGGGGGAGTGGATTGTAATACCCTTGTTTCCCTCAGCTTGTAAATATATCTGTAACTTTCCAAAAGAATGTGGCAGACTAAACATGTGTGAATGTTGTATTTGATGAACCTTTTGTTATAAAAGTTAATGTATGTATTTATGTTATTAATTAAAAATGTATAGTGTTGCATAATTGTTGAAAGGGGGTTTTCCAAGATATTTCATGATGTTATGAGAGATATGGTGAGGGGAACCAGAAATGGTTGAGATGACCCCTACTAAACAAGTACCTTACTGGATTTAATTTCTCAGACCCATAACAATCCTCTGACCCATAAATGAATTACTTGTCAGGATGGTGGTTGGAAAATCCCTCCTCAAGAGTTAATGAGGGGATGGGGAAGAATACCCATATGTAAGACTTCCATACCTAACCATGAGTTGGGGATTCAGACCCATGCAATCTTGCCGAGGAAGGAAAGAAAGGAAGTAATTCGGGGGGGGCAGAGGTATATATTCTAGGAAGCAGAGTCGAGAGATTGTTATAGCCCTAATTTGCACCAAACATGCTTACCTGACATCGGGCCATCTCATATTTCTTCTTTGACAATCCACCACTGAAGATCTCTTCTAAAAAACTCCATTTTTAAAGGCCCATGCACCCTTCTCCACTACATCCTGTGTGTATCTATAGTGTCCATGCTAGCTGATCCACTATAGCCCACGTGAACCTTCAGAAGCACGAAAAAAGGAAATTTGTTGATGGAACACACAACTTTTGGCAAGTTAACTAAACCTTTCGGCCATTCATGGCTGGTCATTCAACCAAATACCTAGCTCCTTCTAACCTATAAAAGAAGGGGTAGGGGTCCCAGTTGAAAGGAAGAGAATCATAATAAAGAAAATATACCTGATTGAGCATTCCCTTTGTCCCAACCTTTAGCCATCCTTGTGAAAAGAGAAGTATAGAGAAAAGCAATTGGAAGACAGTGGAAGAAGAGCCTAGGACTAGGATCAAGGAGCAATAGCCAACTTTATCATTGTAAGGTGTCATTGTGAAGTTAATAAAATAATTTCTTTTCCTGTCCCGTCATATGAGATTGTCATTATTGGAATATTGATTGTATGATTGATTAAATCTCTAACCCATTAGTTCATAGATCAAATTCATGTGGATTTCTTTGTTTGTCTTTAGTGAATGCAGGTCATCATTGGGAGGAGAGTTTCAGTCAAAGAATGACCAAGCGTGAAAAGGGGATCGACATCAAACACGAAGAATAAGGTACATCAACTTAATCTCTTGAGCCTTGTATTTACATATGAGTAATGGGGGTCTAGGCATGGG
>SNQJ01S0094733.1:0-26305 GCA_010110895.2 Picea sitchensis | reverse complement strand
AACCCGCACATAGGTAGATCAATGTATTCAGATGTAATAAAGGTCAATATTAATAAGGCCTTTCAATAAAATAGAATAAGGCAGATGTAAGAAGACCTAATAGAAGTTTCCACTTCTAGAAGGATCTTCCTCTAGATGCTTCTCTTAACAGACATATTTAGTATAAATAAGGGTTGAGGGTATGAAAACCCTAGCTTGGATATTATTGTAACAGAGTGCTACTCTACTGGAGGTTGCCCCCTCGAAGAGGCCTGTGAACATTGGTTTCTGAATCAAAGTTCTATTTCAGTTATTGTTCTCATATTATTTCTGTGTTATTGTGGATGATTATGCTAGTTATATTACTATTATTCTTCCATTTCTAGCATTTTATTTATGTTCTGTGTATTTATTAGATCTGGTATCTTGCACCTTACCACTTTCAAACTGACCGAAGTCAAATTTTTTGTATGGTTACCCACGAGAATGATCGACATGTGGTAGTGTCCCTAACCATGACAGATGGACTTGTCCCACCTTTAAACCATGACCCACTTACCAATCACGAAGTAAGGTGAGCCACATATCCAAGGGTACTAGGGAGTCTCACTAGTCATTGGATCTATACTGAGGTTAGTCTAGTGTTGATTACTTCAGGAGAATAGAGGTGTCATGGCACCAAATTTCATGAATGATGGAGTCATGACTTGATTTGTGTCATGGATTTGGGGGGTCTGTTGAAAATCCCTCTTAATCGTTCGATCAACCAATGGAGGGACTCTCATAAAACACTTCGACGAAGTCCTACTTAGAGATAATGAAGCTTCTATAATGCCCAAAACCCTGAAGGCCGAAGCTGCAAACTAACATGAACCATATATCTAGGGATGGTTTGAGATCCTTCCTGGCTATTGGATCCATGTTGCAGTCAGTCCAACATTGACCACTCCGAGAGAAAGGGGGTGGTAAGCAAGAAAAAGCCTCCAAACACCGAACTCGTGAAGTCATGTGAGCCGTAGATATGAGGACCCTGCATGGACATTCATGAACGTTAGATCTAGACTGTGGTCAGCCTGACATTGACCACTCCAGGAGAAAGGAGGAGGTAACATAGAGGATCCCTTGAACGTTGAATTCACAAAGTAACGAAGGTTGTATATCAATGGATCGACATGGATTCTTCGTAACCATTAGATCTAAGGTCTTCAGAAGTCTATCAGTCCATAATGACATGGAACATTGACATCACTCAGGGTGACTTGGACCCACATTTGACGTGCCACGTGTCACCTAGGTTTGTATGTTTTGCAGACTCTTTGTGCCCATTAGAACGTGACATGTGTCACCTACTGAAGGGGACATGTGTCATTTATTCCTTGCCACGTGTCATCCCCTGGTATGTATTCTCTTGGCTTATTAGTGGGTGGAGTACTTAGGACCCACCTATCCTTGCCTCTGTGTTTTATAAACCACCATGTGTAAGGGTGGACCCTTCGGGAAATCGGGACTTCGGGACTCCAGAGGTTTGGGATGTAGTGTCATAGATAAACTGAAAGGTCCAAAGGTCGGAGCCACGTGGTGATATTTAATGCTCCTTTGAGAGTTCAGGATTTTAGGACTTCAAAGGATGTGCATGCAGAAAAGAAAAGGGGCGTTCATTGCCAAAATTCCGAACACTGAACTCCCCTCTAGATTAGGTGTTAAATGAGGTTCAAGTCTCACCGTTGGATTGGATGGTGGATGGAATTCCACTGTGGATGTAGGAATATGGAGATGGTATGAATGAGATGGACCCACATGGGAGCCACAAGGTCCTTGACTAATAACGCCTGAAGAGCTTCAGGAGGCAATAAATTGCAATCCAGAGCTTAGATTTGAGCCTGGTAGTAGTCGTTAGAAAGATACGGTTGAGTAGAATAGGATAGAGACCTCTGAAAGCGGATTCAAGATTATTAAAGAGAGCAAAATTTTGATTCCCCATCCCTATAAAAGGTACTTAAGGGTCAGGTGTGTTACATATACATACCCTACACCCTCTAGATTTGAACCTCTGATCTCCAAAGAGGAAACACATGTTCTTAACCATTAGAACCACTCAAAATGTATACTTTTACTACTTAAATGGGTTGAATATTGTCGCTATAGATGAACACCCAAGCCATTGTAACTATTACTACTCAAATGGGTCGACTCTTGCCACTATAGACGATATATACTTCTATAGTGGTTGCAAGGACTTGGGAATTATGTGATTTTCCTTCCAAAAATGATGCAAAAAACAACACAAAAATAGGTTAAGGGAGTTGAAGTCAGCTACCCCAAGTTTTTTTTCCTTGAATAGAGTCTAGGTGTAGGGGACCATTGTCTTCATATTTTTAGATTAATCATGGTCATATTAAAAAATTGTACCATAACCTATTTTTATAATTGATAAAGGAATCAAACATATAAATATGTTATGCTATACATCATATGTTGCATCGTTGATAGTCTTGTGGTAGGTGACAATTTTAATTAGGTTTTGGAGGTTTCTTTTTAGCTGAGGTTTCTAGATTTGTTAGCATTTTGCTGAGTTATTTCCTTTTAGTTTTCAGGTTGTTTTCTTTACCAATGCCTTCTATTGATTGTCTTCCCCTAGGAATCGAAAGTTCTGGATGCATTGAAAACATGGCACGCAGTTTCCTCCTAATATCCACCGAATGCAAGTGGGGTAGTTTTCTTCGTGAAACGTAATTTTTGGAGCCTTTCTTTCTATCCTTTTCATTTTTCCATTAAATTTATTCTAAATCATGGAACTATTCTAACATCCTACATGGGTTTGTGAGTAGGAAAGAAAACAAAGAAAGATCCTTTCTAAGAGAAGCCAAAAAGACACAAAGACAAGAAAAGGTCAATGATCCTAATCAGTGAAAGAAACCCTCTACAACATTTGTTTTGCTCATTGTTGTGAATCCTACAAATGTTTTATAATGATTTTGGGATTTTTATGAGGTTTTGGTTGTATAGAATTTGAAGATGTGGTTTTTGGTGGATGTAGGGATGATTTTAAAATGTAATGTACCTAGAGAGGATATTATGGGGTACCTAGAAAGGTACCCAATGGAATAATAAATGTAATGTGACCATAATCATGGAATAGGCCCACTTTAGTTTATAGGTAACAAATAGGTCCACTAGGTAGTTAAGATGAAATAATATAATAATATGGGATAGTTGGTATAGACCCCTAAGAATACTCATGAGAAAGTACAAATACACATGAATAACATTGTATTGACATATGCTGGATGTATTGTTTTGTATCAAGTACAACTTGTGGAGTGATTCCTTCCATAAGGAGTATTTGGTGGTGTTACCCTACCTTAAGATTTTTTCTCTATATTCTTGTGTTGTTTATAGTGAAAATGTATTTGATATTTCTAAATTTTAAGGTTTTATTTATGAAGTTAAGGGATATATTCTCACGTTTATCTATCAAGGTTTACTACAAGTGGTGTCAGAGCTCTTTCTTGGGCACAAAGTGGAATGATTTTCATTTATTTTACATATTTTGAAGAAAAAAAGAGTGCGACAACATTTAGATCTATTTCTGAAATTTTTGATACAAAATCTAAAGAAACCAATTGTAGATTTTAGTTTTTCTTGACAAAACACCCGATTAAAAAAAAACTTCCAAATTGGAGTTTGGAAAGTGGATTTATCGTTGATTTAAAATCAATTGTTTTAGGGGTTTTCTAGTGATGGTCGTGTGGTTTGAAGATCAAATATATTTTGATAGAGAACCCATACTCAACTCAAACCATTACCAGTATTTGTATAGTGGCCATGACATTTCATAATTGTGGTCATAATAGTGAATACAAGAAGTATCACAAAATTTATGATCATTTTACATTAGCCACCTCAAAACCTAACCATATAAAGGAACTCCATAGAAAATTAAGTTATTTTATTCAAAATCCTAGTTCTATTTTTGGGTTTTCAAAATCAATATGTATTTTACAAGAAAATATGACGATCCTAGTATTGAAGAATACATAGACTATTGGATCTATAACTATCCCTCTGATTGGAGATAATAAATAGTCTATGAACTAAGGGATGATGCTACCATATGGGGAAAGTCATTTGATATTGAGACAATATCAAGTATTCAAGAGGAAGAATATAAAAATATATTTTAAGATAGATTGTCTCATGCCAAGACAAGGGATAAATAAAGCACCAAGGGTTTATTTTCATGTACAAACTTTTTGTTATAGGTTCATGGATGTATTAAACAAGAGAAGGTCATTATGTCTATAAAACCTAGCAACAACCATAATTTCAACAATGTTAACTATTGGACATGGTGTTATGGTGTTGGCATTGATGTCAAAGAAGGCCAATATGATCAATGTTGGACATGGTATTATGGTGTTGGCATTGATGTCAAGAAGATCAATATGGTATTGTCATTATATGTCTTTTACATCCTAAATATCAGGAGAGATAAAGTTGTAGGTTGCGCAGAAGACATAGCATGAGGTGCAGAGGAATCTTGTATAAACCTAAAACTCAGAAGAGATAACCTTCTGATTGGATAAAGACGGTGCCTAGACAAACACACTGACAAAAAGCTCAGAAGGAAGAATGTTAAGTGAAGATCATAAGAAAAGGTGCATTTGAAGTAACACAGTAGACAAAGTTCTGTGAGTAAATAAATCCTTTTGTAAGGGATCTAGTTACATGAGTCGTTCATTCTTAGTTCGAGACAATCCAGGATTGTTAGATTGAGGTGAAGTTAGAGGTTGGGGAGGATTAAATCTCAACCGTAAAATCTGAAGAAGTAGCATTATGGACCATTGGATCAAGGAACGAATAAATAATTTTTCCACTTCTCCACTTCGACGATTAATGGAGACAAGAAAGAATCTACAAAATCCCAAAGTCATGAAATAATGCCAACCATTGATCAGGAAGGAGCGTCATGTTGGAAATATTTTCATTGGTGTCAACAACCAATGTCTTTACATTATAATGATGATTTGGTATGAACAAAGAGATGAAAATCCATGTATAGAAGGACTAACAAATTAAGAGCTCAGGAGGGTTAGCAACTAAAGATCAAAAGCTCAGAAGAGATAATGCACATGAAGCTCATAAGGGAAAGAACAATGCAGAAACATGATCAAGATATAAATCCACACATGACAAACCAGGACTATTAGATACGCAAGCGTCAGATCAAGGGCAAAGATTGGTTGTGGAGAGCGAAGAGAGAACTAAGATATACGTTAATTCCAATCCTGTAATTATTCTAGATCATCAGATATGATCGAATCAAATATCGATAACTATGTTTGATCCACCAAATTATCATATTAAGTTGTGATCGTTCGATACGCAAGCACCGGATCAAGGGTAGGTATTGATTGTGGAGCACGAAGGGAGAATTAAACTATACATTATTTCCAATCCTGCAATTATTATATATTGTCAGATCTCATCGATTCAAAGATCGACGATTGTGGTTAACTCACCAACAATCACACAAATTCAATTGCAAAGTTTGGGTGATGAATTAAACCTTACGCAAGTTACATATCTGCAATATACATTGACAGTTGGATCGTGAAAAAGAAGGACCGTTAGATGAAGTCTAGTTACTCAAGGATTATTCTTCGGGGAATCTCACTTCGGGAGAATTGGGAAGTGGGAAAGAGAATAAACCCGAAGTCTTGAAGTCTTGAACTTTTGTTAGCCATTGGATCTAAGGAGCACTTCGAGATCAATGATATTCGTAAGATCAGAGTTGCCTAGCAACAGTCAACTTCGGTACTGACCACTTCAACGAAAAGGGGTTCAGAAAATATGAGTTCACCCAAAGGTCGGAGCTCCGAAATCATGGAGTAAGACACGTGGTTCACACATTGAGAGCCCACGTCATCATAGTCCATGTCAACAAGGACACATGGAGCATTAAGATGGTGACAAGTGTCAAAGTCCAGTTGGAATTTTAGAATANGGAATTAGGGTACACATCATCTTGAGTGATGTCATTAAGACACGTCACTTCAGGGATGTTCAGCTTCTCCTACTAGACAAATACTCGAAGAACTAGAGTTATGAAGTCATGAACTAACGTTGGTCATAGATTTGATATCCTTCAGGATGAATCGTGACTGTTAGATCAAGCACAGTGGAAGGATAGTGTAAGGTGTACTAAACAACTGACAACAAGTGGTCACCATGGTGTAATGAATTATTCAATAGGTAAACCTTCGGGGGGATTGAACTACTTCATAGTTGGAGTATCCCGGAGTCCTGGAGAGCCAAAGCTCTAAAGTAAGATCTGACCATCTATCGAGAAGGAAGATTTGTGGTCGAGATCCTAAAAGGAGCACAATGAGAAGGCCATTAACTAAGCAACTTGTTGAGGTTGTGTGGGTCATCCACTCAACCATAGATTAATACATAACCGTCTGATCTACGAGTATATAGATAATACGTACTTCGAAAAAATGTACTCTGGAAGGTTGAAAGATTGCAGAGGTTGGAAGTCCTGAAGGATGAAGTTCCCAAATAATGATGGTCATCCATATCAAAATTTTATTAAGTCATAGCCATTGCATAACGTTGTGGAAGGTTAGTGTATGGATTGAAGCTAGACCATTGATTTGGTTCCAAGACTCATTCTAACCATTGGATCCATCCGTGTGAGAGGTAACCACTTCAAGAATTTTAGACTTCGGAAGATTGGATGATTCTAAGAGATAAATCGCCTGAAGGTCAAAGTCCGGAGGACTAGGTTCTAGCCCCCGGTCACGGGTTATGAACATATAAGTCGTGAGGCACTCAGAAAATTTATTAAATTAATAAGCTTGTTGTTTTGCGCATATGGTCATATGTAAATGGTTTGAAGGAAGAACCTATGCAGAATTCGATTTCTGCAATATTTGTAGATGCAAGGGATTGATTTAAAAGATGAAATTGATCCATATCTATGATCAATTTATGAAAATCCTTTGTGGTAAGGTTTTAATAATAACCGATATTATGGTTAAGTTAAATGAAGAGGTGTGATTTTCCAAACAAAAGGACACAATGCGTTATAACTCACACCAGTTTGAAGATTATATAAACGAGATAGAATTGTGAGAGGAATTGTATCTGTCAATGTCTTATTGAAGATCAAGAACAAAAGGAGACAAAGAAATAGTTATGGAATCCAGTGTTTGAAATAGAATACCTTTATTGGACTACAACAAGCACATTGAATATTAATTGACAGAAGCAGAGAGTGAAGTAGTGAAGACATGATACAAAAGTTTTCTAGATTCAGAATTTAAGGGTGATTGGGTGGTGCAAGGGAAGGTTGGAGCCTGCAGGGGAGTAGGTGCTTCCTTGTTAGTTGTAGCTGACTAAATAGGGGGTTGTAACCTCCTACCAGTTGATGCTGGTGAACAAGGGTGTGGGTGCATCCTAATCAGTGGGTGTTGATATAAGAGGAAGAACATCTTCCTTCTATGTAACTTCTACAACAGAATTTTGCAGTTAATAGAAAAGTGTTTGTGGTTTTCCTAATTGGGTTCCACGATAAAATATTCTGTTAAAATATTGATTGCATTAACAAAAGAAAAATTGATGAAATTATTGTCTCACTGATTCACCCCCCCCTCTCAATGACAGGATCTGGTCCTTCACTTCTGATGGTTTCTCTGCTGTTAGATCAATATTTGATCTAGAATTAAGTTTTGACCATCGATTTGGAATGGAAATGTTGAACCGTTAGATCACACTAAAGGAAGGAAGGTGGTCAACTTCGATGCTAATCACTCTAGAGAAAAGAAGTCTGAATCATGTAGGAATACCCTAATCTTGAAGCCCTAAAGTCATGAACACCTATTGACCGTTGGATCAAAGGAAGAGATGAGAAATCCCACCAATCATTGATCAACATAAATTGGAAGGATAGGGTAAGCTTTGAAATCCTGAAGTTCATAAGTTACGCAAACTGTTGATGCATTTCGGGACCATTCTCGATCGTTGGATGAAGTAGTGGAAGGATAGGATAAGTGGGGCCAAAGGCATGAAGCACCAGAGTAAACAAAGGTCATCGGATAAAGACAAGGAAATATCGAATGGTGTTAAAACATATTAAAAATAAGGCATGTGACACAACAGTAGGTCCACGTTAGTAGGATCACTTCAACAAGGACATGTGGCCCAATTAGATGGTGACAAGTGTAAAAACTCATATGGCACATAAGGTCTGTGAAAGTCACAAATCAGGGTGTGTAAATTCTAACCTTGTACAATATCTACTGCAAACTGATATTCAGAAAAGAACAGAAAATATACAATGGAAAATACAAACATTACACAGAGATTTTTCACCTAGAAACCCAAACCGGGAAAACCAACATATATTATATTCATGCATTGTGTTACATTGTTTACAATACAATATACACATAGGAGATAGTGGAATCCAAAACACTAACCCAATGACCTGGATTAGTCCAAAACCCTAATTCCTTAACCGGAAATAGAAAACTATCGACAAAAAACCATGTGTCGAAAAAACCACCTAAATATCATGTGGTCCCGGAAATATGTCATCCCGGTGTGAAAAAAAATTCGGGGGCACTGCCCCCGAACCCTCGCATGGGGGGCTTCGCCCCCCTACACCCCCCGAGGGCCCCTACATGCCCGACACAGACACTCAGGCACTAGTACTCGTGCAAATAATATAACACATACCCAATAGGGTGACACGTGGAACACAAACTACGGGTCCACATCATCATTGGTGGCATTACCATATCATGTCACTCCGAGATTACAACCTCCTGGGATGTTCAACTTCTCTTACTAGAAAAAGTGCCAAAGTCACGAATTAACATTTGGTCGTTGATATAAGATCCTCCAGAATATTTCTTAACCGTCCGATCAAGTGCAGTGGAAGGATAGAGTAAGAATGAGGTGTTAATGGACAACAAGAGTTCACTAACATTCTATGACTTATTCGATAGGTAAACCTTCGGAAGAATTGTCCTAATCCCAAATTATAGTAACCCGGAGTCCCTGAGTCATGAATCGTCGAAGTCCCAGAGTGAACAAGCATTGTTCATCTAAACTCCTGATTAATTCATGATCATTGATTTTGTTTTAGCCTCCAGATAAGCAAGAATCATCCATTCAACAAGATATTAACTCCACACTGTCAGATCAATATCAAAGAGAAAGAGATCAACGAATAAGATCTCATCACAGTGAAAATTGCACAAGTATTAGACTAGACCATCGATCTGATAACTTTGGGAGCAATGCTAGACATTGGTGTTATCAGAAAAATCGATAGGTGCGGACACTAACATATCTCCCTAGATTCACCTGGATCTAGAACAAAACAGGACAGGACATGACTCTTTCCCTAAGTTGTAGTCATTGAATCTATTGTTAAGAAGGAATAAGTGACATACCTTTATATCACTTCCTTAGGTCTTTTTTGTTCCTGCTTCACTCTGGTGCTCTTGTGAAGTAAGGTCCAAGACAACACAAAACAACCAAAGTGAATATAGCAGAGTATATTCAATGTCAACCCAAGCATATGATCAAGGAGTTATGCTATAGAATAAGAGTGATTTTATGGGAAAGGGACATGCCACTATATTATATTAATTGAAAGTAGAAGATACAACTTGAATGCCTTGATGTTGCAAGCTTCCTTTCAGTGACTCTTAGTTCCAACACACACACTTGCTCTATACTTGCATGAATAAGATCCAATTCCTCTTGATAGACCAAATAGAATCTTCAAGATTCTGTCCAAGCAGGGTTCTTCACACAATTCTATCACCAATTCTTCAGTCAATCTTGCTTAACCTTTTCCATGAGAAACCTTTGAATATATAGGATAAGGAGAGATGGTTAAATGGATGAGGATGATCCCACCAAATCTAAGAAGTCAGTAGAATGAGAACCATGTGAATGCCAACTCATTTTCTAGAAGATCCCCTTCTAGAACCTTCATGACCTCTTCTCCTTTCCAAGCTTAAAAACAGATTCACACCCTATCTATGGAGAAGACTGCAAACAGTTCACACCCTAAGTGTGGGTGGCCTACGAGAATGAAGGATTATTGCACCCTATACCATAGGAAACCTATGAACACATCTTAAAAATATGTTTTTGGAAGAAGATATGAGCCACTTTTCTCAAGAAAAAAGTCCTTGTTGGGAGCATAAATACATCACTGTTGAGACATCACCAGAGTGACCAAAATCATGTGTAACAGAATGCCCCCCAAACTATGAGGTCGAAATCTGTGACAACCGAAATACTTTGTAAATTGCATGTGTGTGTCAGAAACTAGGAGCACACCTAATCGAAAACCTGTAAACAATCAAGCATCTGCAGAATATAATACCAGTTCTGAGGTAGGCATTCGCATGCTTAGATAAAAAATGAGTGGAATCATAGGTCATGGCCACCAATCATACACCGTGGATCCATGTCGTCAAAATTCTACATAGCCACTAGGAATACACTGTGGATCTATGTGAGAAGACTTGAATTAAGACGACGTAGCCACGTGACATACAAAGTGGATCTATGCACTGACACAAATCATACATACTCCATAGTAGCCTAGATAAAAAATATGAGACCCAGGGTCTTCAATCTCGTCACCTGAAAGTACGAATCCTGCCATGCGATTACATATGTTGAAGTTGAACATAGCAGAAACCACTTGATTACTGGTCATTGATGAAAATTGTTAACAAGTGTGAGGGAAATCACCATTGATGTCAATCACTCCCAAGGTACTGAAGTACAATCTGAACAAATGTGAATGAATGAGTCGAATTCGAGCACTCGGCGAAATCTCTCGATCAGGGATCAATGATGTGAAACCCTTGTCGAAAGCGAAGAGACCTGCCATTAAGGCATGTAGGCTCTAAGGTACTTAATGATTTCTATGTCTCATTTCCAGATAATGGGTTGGATTCGACGGAATAAGACTCGTCACAGGAGGGCCTTAATGTATCCCCCATCAATGACACGAAATAAGAAAGAGATTTTGAGGATGAGGCAAAGTATGAGTATGAGTCAAAATGGACGCAGGGAAGGCCGACATAGTAAGAATGGACAACTGCAGATGGCCGACTCAATAGAGGGATCGTGTGAACTTCTCTTGAACATATGAACGACACGACAAAAGACTTGGCAACACTGACTCAAATATGACCCAAGATATGACCTTGTAGCAAATCAAACGAGAAACAAATGGATTTCCCAACCCGGATTCAAATGATGAATAGGGGGTGTCATGTTTAAGAGTGACACTTACTGCCATTAATATGAATATGAAAACACATCCCTTTCCCAAAATTCCCCCCACCATTTTTGGCGAGTACCTCTATATTTTTACGCAAGCTTGAGGAGGATAACATATGCTTGTTGATGTAAGCTCATCCTTCAGATGAGTCCCTCAGAGTATATTTAATGAACCCTAGGAAGGAGTGGTTCGGTCCCATTATGGGTATGTCGATGTTTGTTTAATGAGTCCAAGAATAGAAAACTCGGGGGTTTTTCATGTTTTGAGAGTCTGAAAAACACTTAAAGAGAACTCTCCCAGTTCCTTTTTTGTAAATAAGTCCGACGAGACCAAAAAAGTGATAAACTATTGTCCGTCGAATGTTTTCTTCAGATACTTTAACGATCGTGAAGAGAACAAGATCGTTCGGCAATCTTTTCATTTTTATGGAGTGTGAAAAGATCTTAAAGAATACTCCGTTAGGTTCGTCGTTTTTGTGTTACCATACGAGTATGAAAAGACGAAAAAAAGTATACTCGGTTACATTCTCATGTATTTTCGAGCATGAGAACGAACGAAGACTGAGCTCAAGGTTTTTCCTACAAAAACCCTAAAAAGTAACTGTACATGCGACAAAAAAAGAAAAACACCTGTACTCCTTCGTTTGGACTTCAAAGTTACTATATCTGCAAGAAACCACACTCATAGGGCTATTAGGGCATTTGGTTTTATATAAAACATAATATAAAAAATCAACAAAAATGGTAAAAAGTGAATAAATAGGGGTAAAAAGGGCTTTTTACCAATTCATAGTGATTTTGCCAAAAACTTGTCCAATATACCTCATTTTCCCCCAAATTTCTTTTCTCGATCATGGGAGGCACAAGTGACCATTTGGTGAACCATCTCCACCAATGAGGTAAGCTCTTGATCTTTTAACCTTTCCATGGTTTATTTTTAGTTTTTATTGGCAATTTTCAAGGTTTTAGGTCCATTTTAGGGCCATAACTTGCACCCAAGCATTCTCGCAGGCTGGCCATGCAGGACCTACGAAAATCTAGGATTCTTGCAGGCGGACTTAAGGGCACTTGCGAGAATCTAACACTGTGCTAAAGGGGCACCTGCGGGGGCCAAAAAATGAATTTTAAAGTTGTCTTTTTCTCAATAAAAATTATGCCAAGGTTTGAAATAAGTTGTTGACCCTTTTTTCATGTCTCATGTGCAGGTGTTTGACCATCACAATGTTGGAGTGGTGAGAAAGAGAACATGAGGAGGAGGATGCAATTGTTGGGAATGACTCGGGTACCTTCGCTTCCCTCCGGGATTGTGGGCTCTTGAAATTCTTCAAGATTTTGGGCATGAGAGCCCAACTTATATTGTTGGAATACCTGGTCCATATGTGGGACGTGGACCAACAATTATTTCACGTGGGAGTCCACACGTTGACCTTAGATATCGAGGATATCTATTTTATAATAGGGTTATCATGACGTGGGTACCATGCTAGCCTGATCGATGGCTGAGGTGGCGGACTCCCTATGAGTGAGTATTGTCACTAATACTGTGTTCTCGAGGCAGAAAGAAGCAAGTGTAAGGTTGCTATTTGGGGGGTCCAAAACTTGACCCTGCAAACCATCTTGTTCACTATAGAATGCATTGTCGGGAGTGAGGCTCCACACATGGCTCTCTAGAGCTACTTCCAATATTCCATAGAGTTCACAGAGCCTCAGGTATTCAAATGGTCGGATGCAGTTCTCTACAGTATGAAGAGGCAATTGACGAAGTGCAGGAGGGGTAACTTGAAGCAGTTTGGGTATGGATCACTTTTGGTGTCCTTCTTCCTCGAGAGGGTCCCACTGCTGAGAATATAGGTTGATTGGGGTTTACTGGCCCCACAGGATCTGAGGATGCTGAGGTGGTGCAACCTCATGGCTCAACATGTAGCAGGGCCCATCATCAAGTATAATGATTCAGCTTTTGACTGGTTGTGGCCCCGGATGTTGATGATTGATGATTACTCATACGTTGGTTTGGATTTCTAAGGGGATCCATATTTGGCTCTGCCTGAGGATGCTCAGTGGAGTGATTTAGGTAAGAAGTACACATTTTGTTCTTTTTAAAATGTTTTTGCAAGTTTTATCATATGAAATGTTTTTGTGTTTATCCAAGAAATAATCAAAATATCTATTTTTGATAACATAGATGTGGGGCCATATCGACCTCCATGGACGTCTCCAGAGTGACCAAAATCATGTGTAACAATTGGATTAGCCAACATGATATGTAACCACTCCAGAAGGTAACAATCCAAAATATATCTCTTTGACGATAACAAGAGTTTGGTAAAAGAGAAAAAGTTTTGAAGGGTCGAAGCCTGGATGACAAGGTTATGTCATTGGTCATGTGAGTGCTCAAGATAAAAAAGGCGCAACACTAGTGCTACGAACAATACTTAGAAGGTAATCCCATGGTTTGAGCCCATGGTAACAAAGAAAGGAATGATTTGAAGGAAGTGCATATCTACATATATTCAAATCTAGAACAGGAAAATAATTAGTGAAGGATTAAAACATTGAACAATTTGCAAGGGATTTGAAGTCTTCAAACTAATAATAATAATAATAATAATAGAAGTTATTATTGTTAATTTAAATGAAGAGGTGAAATGTCTCAAACAAAGAGACACAATTATTTAAATTCACACCATTTGGAAGACTATATAAACAAGAAATAATGGTGAGAAGAAAGTGTCTTTGCAATCCAGATTAGAAGATAAAAAACAAAAGCAGAGTCCAAGAAGGAAAACTGAAGATACTTATGCAGTGTGGGTGGAAAGGAGGAGCAAGGAAGTATTCATATCCTTTTCTAAGTAAAGTGTGAAAATAATGGAGTTGGTGCTTCCTAGGGTTGGTGCCCTAAAACAAGAGAGTTGGTGCTTCCTAGGGTTGGTGCCCTAAAAACAAGGGAGTTGGTGCTTCTTATGGTTGGTTCCCTAAAGAAGGGGATTGTTTTCTCCAAGAGTTGGTTCTCTAAAGAGGATTGGGTTCCTTCATAATCACATATTGTTCTTTATAAACTTTGTGATTCTTGTTAAGTATAGTTATATAATTGATTCTTAAATACAATTCCATTGTTGATCTATTGTTATGATAAATAAAATAACAAAGTAATAAATAACAAAGTATTCTAAAGAAAATAAGAATCAAGAACAAATGTCTAATGAATACCAGTCAAACATATCTGATGTAGAAGAGGCCAACTTTATAAGGAAACTCTAGAAAGGATCTGGAAAATATAAAAGAAATCTACCCTTCATATGTTTCAACCGTGGAGGAATAAGACACTTTGCTAACAAATGTCCCTATCCTAAGCAAGCAGAAAGTGATGATGAAATAAATTTCAAAGATCCGAGGAAGAGAAAAATCAAATATAAAAGGAATTTCTACAAGAAGAAGAAAACATTCTTTACCCAAGAATACATTATCTCATCTAACGAAAGTGAAGAAGAGGAGCCAAAGCTTCTATTTATGGGAATGGAAACTCAAGATGATAATCATTCAGAATATGAAGAAGAGGTGAACCCTGAGGAATAATTTATCCGTGCAATTGAAGAACTAAGAAAATCTAAAAAGAAAAATAAGTTACTAAGGGAACAACTTATAAAGTGTAATATACCAGATATAAAAAGCATGTAGTACAGAAATAAAATGATAGAAATGGAAGAATAACAGTAATATAACCAGCATAATATCCACAATAACACATAAATGATATAAGAACAACAAAATAAATAACACTTTGATTCAGAAAGCAATGTTCATGAGCCTCTTTGAGGGGGAAACCTCTAGTCGAGCAATTCTCTATTACAATAATCTCCATGATAGGGTTCTCATACCCTTGACTGCTATTTATACTAAATATGTCTCTCAAGAGAAGCATCTAGAGGAAGATCCTTCTAGAAGAGGAAGTTTCTATTAGGTCTTCTTACATCCGCCTTATTCTATTTTATTGAAAGGCCTTATTAATATTGACCTTTATTACATCTGAATATATTATTCTACCTATGTGTGGGTTAGGACCCTAACATGTTCGCCCCCTTAAAAATAGCTTTGTCCTCAAGGCTTGATATGTGGAAATTTTTGCATAATGGTAGTTGGTTCCCAAGTCGCATCTGTTGGAGTTTTATCTTTCCACTGGACTAACACTTCCTTGATGGTTCTTTGACACAGGAAACGCTCACGCTAGTCCAAAATGGCTTCTGGATATAGCCAAATGGATCCTTCTTCAACTAACTTGGGTAGGTTGGTTTGAATTTCGCACCTAGTTCCAATCACCTTCTTTAAGCATGAAACATGAAAAACAGGATGTAGCTTTGAATGACTGGGCAGAGCTAACTGATAGGATACTTGTCCCACACGCTTGAGAATTGTATAAGGACCATAAAATTTGGGCGCTAGCTTCTAACAATGCTCAGCCTTGAGGGAAGTTTGCTTGTACAGTTGTAGTCATAGAAACACCTGATCCCCTTCTGCAAATTGACGTTCAGAGTGACATTGATCTGCTTGTTTCTTCATGTGATTAGGTGCCATGACCAAGTTCTCTTTGAGGGTATGGAGAATATCCTCTCGAACTATAAGTGTTTGGTCAACCGCCTAGACCTTCGAAGTACCCGGTAAGTATGAGAGAATTGAAGGTGGCTTTTGTCCATATATCGCTTCAAAAGGAGTCATGTGTGTAGTTGTATGGTAGGAAGTGTTGTACTACCATTCATCTAGGGGTAACCATTGAGCCCACTGTTTTTTCTTTTCATAGGCAAAACACCTCAGATATGTTTCCAAACACTTGTTGACAACTTTTGTTTCACCATCAGTCTGGGGATGATAAGCTATGCTGAGATGCAGTTAGGTGCCCTGTAGCTTGAAAAGTTCTTGCCAAATATTTCTTGTGAAAGTTGGGTCATGATCAGAAACAATAGAGTGCGGCATGCCATGAAGCTTGAAGATCTGGTCCATGAAAATTTGAGCCACAGTGGATGTTGTAAACGGGTATTGAAGAGCGCAAAAATGAGCATACTTGGAAAGGCGATCAACTACCACCATTATGACTGATTTATTTCTCAATTTGGGTAAGCCAGTAATAAAGTCCATAGAGATATCCTTCCAAATAGAAGGTGGGATCGAAAGTGGTTGTAGTGTGCCTGGAGATTTGACTGTTTCTCCCTTGTTGCATTGACACGCATCACATTCAGCAACAAAATTATGGATGTCCTGTTTCATATCATCCCAGAAAAAAGAACGTTTAACCCTGTCATAGGTTTTGGTGAACCCTGAGTGCCCTGCTGTGGGTGTAGCATGAATCTCAGAAAGTACCATGGATTTAATATTTGATTGTTTACTTATATATAGATGGCCTTTGTATCAGACCTCATCATGGAGCCAAGAGTACCCTGAGGGACCTAGAGAATTGGACTGCAATTGCTAGATCAGATGCGAACTTTTGGGATCTTGTAGCCATTCCTGGCGAACTGCTTGGAGCCAATCTGGTATAATGAAGGAAAGAGAAAAAAGGGATCCTTCATCTTCATATTTTTGGGAAAGTGCATATGCCATCACATTTTATTTTCCTTTCTTGTAAATGATCTCATAATCATATCCAAAGAGATTAGTCACCCATTTTTGTTGCTCTGGGTAGGAAATGCGTTGTTCCAGAAAATACTTGAGGCTTTGATGGTCTGTCTTAATTTGGAAACGTTTCCCTAATAGATAAGGGCACCACAGATCAATGGCATGCTGAATAGCCAACATTTCCTTTTCATATATGGATTTTCCTAGATTCCTTTCAGATAGTTTCTTGCTGGTAAAGGCTAGAGGTCGACCCTCTTGCATAAGGATAGCACCAATTCCTTTCCCTGAGGCATCACATTCCAAAAAAAAGGTCTTTGTGAAATCAGGAAGGGCCAGAACTTGAGTGGTGCACATGGCCATATTCAAGGTTTGAAAAGATTGAGCCATGGCTGGAGTCTAGGTGAAAGAGTTCTTTTTGAGGAGAGCAGTGAGAGGTGCTGCAATCTTTCCATAATTCTTAACAAACTTGCGATAATAACCTGTTAAGCCCAGAAATCCATGCAAGATTTTGAGAGTCTTTGGGTGAAGCCAGTCTTGCATAGCTTCAATCGTTTTCATATCCACCTTGATTCCATCCTTTCCAACCAGATGACCCAAGTATTCTACTTCTAAGGCGCCAAAAGCACATTTAGACTATTTCAGGAAAAGTTGGTGATGAGAGAGTAAATGGAGAACTCGATCCACATGAGTATGGTGGTATGTCCAATTTTTTCTATAGATGAGGATATCATCAAAGAAAACTAAGACAAAATGATAGACAAAAGGACAGAAGACATGATTCATGAGGCTCTGGAAGGTGGAGGGGGCATTAAACAAGCCAAGGGGAATGACCAAAAACTCATAGTCGCCCTCATGAGTTCTAAAGGTAGTCTTGGGAATGTCTACCTCTTTCATATGTATCTAGTGGTAGCCTGAGCAAAGATCAAGTTTAGTAAATAATTAGGTGCCACTCAATTCATCCAGGAGGTCAACAATGACAGGAATGGGAAATTTGTCTTTAATGGTCAGTTTGTTGAGGCCACGGAAGTTAGGACACATTCGCCGAGAACCTTGTTTCTTCAAGACCATGACTACAGGAGAAGAGTAGGGGCTCATAGTAGGGCGGATAACGTCTGCATTAAAGAGTTCCTGGACCATTTTTTCAATTTCAATTTTTTGTGAAAAGGGGTGGCGATACTGACAGATATTGGGAGGAAGGATTTCGGGTACAAGGGTAATGGAATGATCATGAAAACCACAGGAAGGAGGGAGTCCCTGGGGAGTGGAAAATACCATTTGATGTTTAGAAAGTAGGGCTTGGAGGTATTGCGGGACCGAGGGTGTCTCTGTTGCTTGTATGGCACGAAGTTGGGAAATAACACCAGAATGACCTTTTTTGAGAAGCTTTTCCATGTGATGGGAACTAATGATCTCAGGTGAACCCATGGTGATGCCTTGGAATTTATATTGGTGGCCCTCCTAGTTGAATTTCATGGTTAATTCCTTAAAATCCATGAGAATGGGAGCCAAAGTACTTAGCCAATATGCACCCAGTGCAATGTCGCAAACACCCATGTCGATAGCAAACATATGGGATTTTAGGTGGTAGTCACCAATTTGGAGATGCACATTTTCACAGCCCCCTCCACATTTCATGGAACCACCATTGGCAATCATGATTTAGAAATTGTTGATGGCATGGATGTAGCAATGAGTTTCTTGGGCAATGCGACGATGAATAAAATTATGGGTGCTTCCACTATCAACCAGAATGATGACCTTTCGATGCTTGATGTAATTGATTAACTTGAGGGTTTGGGGAGCGGAGAAGCTAGTGAGAGAATTGAGGAAAATGACCGGTTCTATTTCGGAAGGGTCTAAGGGAGGGGTTATGTCAGTGGTTTTAGGTGAATCAGACACAAGGGGAGTTTCAACATCCTCTTCTGAAATATCCTCGGAGATGGCCATAAAAAGATTTTGTTCCTTAAATTTGTGTCCCAAGAAATATTTGTCATCACAGCTATAACAAAGGCCTTTGAGTTGGCGTTCATCCATTTCATCCCTGGTAAATTTTTGGATCTTTAGTGGGGCAGAGGGAGTAGTGGGATTTACAGGTTTAGGGCGAGGGATAAAGGAGGGTTTTCAATTTTGAGAAGATACAAATTGTTGTGCTTCTTTACCTCTTTTAGTATCCTCCACCCAACTCAAAGTTTGAGCCATGAGGACATGGGCCCGAATCTCATCCTTGAGTCCACTGATAAAACACTCTCGAAAAAAGGCATCAGTCATGCCCTCTGTTCGAAATGCCAGGCGCTCAAAGGCAACTATGAAGTCTTCCATTATTCCTAATTCTTTCAACTTTGTCAAATGGACCAAATGGTTGGTGTCAGTGTCAAAGCATTCATAAATCTCAGCCACAAAGTGTGTCCAAGCAATATACCCTTGATGGGAAGTTTTTCTCCATTACCACCAGGTCCAACGTTCTTGATCCAGATGAAGAACACCATACCAGAGTTTGGCCAAGTCATTTATAATGCCATATAAAGAGAAATAATGTTCCATTTGGGTTACCCACCAAGTGGGGTCTGAGCCATCAAATTTGGTCACATCCACCCGCGGAAGGTGTAGGTCACGTTGAAATTGATGGTGCTGAAAGTTATGGGAATGAGAGGAATGTTCACCGTCAATATGTGCAGGTGAGTTGGGGGAAGGGTTATCTATAGGGATTTTTAGTTTGGTGCAGAGTGATGAAAAGACAGATTCAAGCTGGGTGGTCAGTTCTTTTCTGACTTCCTCCATTGAGGACTGAATGGTTGTATTGATGGTTTCAAAATTGGCACTGAATTGTTTCACTTCTTGTTGGGTCATGGTGAGACTAGATTGCAAGGTATTGAAGAAAGCTTCCAATTCTTGGCTATGGGTATGGGCCATGAGGACGAGGGAACTGAAAAGGGGCTAGTGGGTTCAAAACAAATTTGCTGAAAATGGTATGTATGAAGGAGATAAGGGAGAAGAGGTGAATCCAATGGAATAGGTCTCAAATAATGGTGAAAGATTTTCCAGACTAATTTTTTATTTTTTTTTACACCTACGGAGTTATACTCTAGTCTGAAGAGTGTTGTAGAGATGAAATCCCCAAATTCTTAACCAGGAAGAAAAGTGTAGTGATTTGGAAACCCGAACATAGTTGCGTGGCAATAGATCTTGTATGTTTTAATTTCTTTATGTTTCTGTCCCCCAAGGGTTAGGTATTCAAGGGTTCTATAGACAAGGGTTTTCCCTGTGCTATAGCTCTCTGATATATGTGCAGGGTCCAATAGTAGTACTTGGCCCAATATCTCAGGGAACTAACTAAGGAGGATAGCCCGTACCCTTAGCCGTACTACCCGACTACCCAGGTACTAGAGAGTATCTTCCCGAGTGTTATTCTCGGTGGAACTATAGCAGTCAGACGACCGATCGATTTATCTAAAGAGGGATTCAGGAAATCTAGGACAATCCGTACATAGGTGATGTCTGATGCGATACCACTCAAAGGGGTACCAACAGGGGTTACAAGGGTGGCCAACAGATGTGCACTTAAGAACCACTTGTATTTCCTGCATGTATGAATCCCTCAACCACAAGTTTATGCACGTAATGATAGATCTTTGTGGCTTAAAGATGCCAGAATATGTCTCTACCCTAAAAAAAACATTACCCACAATTTCTGCCAAGGAAAGTGATCTGATACCACTTGTAATATACCAGATATAAAAAGTATGTTGTATAGAAATAAAATGCTAGAAATGGTAGAATAATAGTAATATAGCCAGCATAATCTCCACAATAACACATAAATGATATAAGAACAACAATAGAAATAACACTTTGATTCAGAAAGCAATGTTCACGGGCCTCTTCGAGGGGGAAACTTCCAGTCGAGCATTGTTCTATTACAATAATATCCAAGCTAGGGTTCTCATACCCTTGACTCCTATTTATATTAAATATGTTTCTCAAAAGAAGCATCTAGAGGAAGATCATTCTAGAAGCAAAAGCTTCTATTAGGTCTTCTTACATTCTCCTTATTCTATTTTATTGAAAGGCCTTATTAATATTGAACTTTATTACATTCGAATATATTATTCTACCTATGTGCATATTAGGACCCTAACATAAAGTTTGAAGGAGTTATAAAATCAAGAGAAAAGGAGGTTTCCAAAACTATTAGTGATTCATAACAATTGATTATTGAGTTAAAAACTCAACTCCAAAAAACCAAAAGAAAATAATAAATATTGAATAACGAACTCAATGAAAAACAATAAACATGTAAGATATTGGAAGATGAAATAATTCAACCAAAACGGAAACTAGAAAAATAAGACATTCAGTCTAAGTTTGAAAACAACTCAAAAATATTGAACACCATTCTTAGCAGTCAGAGATCATCAAAAGATAATACAGGATTGGGATATGATCCCTCTATAGAAAAAAAGAATGAAAAACATCCAATCAACTATGAAGATGCTCTTAAGAACTCCATAAGAAAAGAAAAAAATAAAGCAAGGACAATACCATTGAACACTATCCCAAATAAACATAAATCTGCACTCCCTACTAAAGAAAAATATGACAAAATGAATAGAATCATCATAAGGAATCCCTTTAACAAAAATCAATATATTTTCCTTGGATATTGTTATTCTTGCAATAATTTTGGACATAAAGCAATACATTGTAAAGATTATAGAAAGTACAATCTAAGAAATGTTCAAAGATATGAAAACAATAAGAATAATTCAGAAAGAAGAAATCATAACTCATTATATCCCTTACAAGACTTCAATATTGAATGCCAAAAATGAAACAATTATGGTCATAAGTCTAGTGAATGTAGATTTCCAAAGTATTCCATGAAGAAAGTATCTCCAACATTAAGGAAAATTATAAGAATATATGGAGAAGAAAAGATAAAGTACAAAGGAAGAAAAATGATGATGATATTGCACCTAAAATTGATAAAATTGACAATAAGAGAATGATGGGTGAAGTATTTGATAAGGTGTTGGCCCTTGACCAAGTTTTGAGGAAACCTTGGTTAGAGTTTACCCACTTTTGGACTTCGATACATCCTTCGAAGAAGGAGCACCTAGGCAGAGCTGAGATCGTGGATCTCACCCATTTTTGCAGGCTATGTGGACCCAATAAGGGGTTTTCTAGGGTTTTTGTAATGGGTTTATGGGATGTCGGCCCATGGGGTTTAACCATGATTAGGACTTACTGTAAGGGTTTGTAAAATTATAAATAAGTAATAATGTATGATATAAGTAGGTAGGGAGAAGTCTTGAGATCTAGGTGAAAGTAGTTTAAGTTGCTTTTTGCAACATACTATATATGTGTTAAGGCTTTGTTCTCGATAGAGTATTGGCTCTGTGCCCTGACCTAGTTTTAGAAGGAGCATCTGGTGCTCAGTGCGCAAATCTCCTGTCTAGTGCGAAGCTCGACTCTATGGCTTAGTGAATAGGAGTAACTGAATGTAATATTCGAGCACATAATAAAGAAGGCAAAGCGGTTGGTGGATGTAGCCCCACATTGGGGTGAACCACATATATATTGTGTCTTTGGTTTGCTTTGTGCTTTGTTATTTATGTTATGAATCTTCTCAGTGATTTTATTATTATGTATGATAGATATATCTATTATTTCTTAATTTATTTACTTGTGTTAAGGGTAAATGAATGTTAGATCTAACTTAGTGCTAAGTGCTCAAGATATGTAATCATTTATTTTTACTTCTCCAATCTATCTTTGGTTGTGTTCTACGATGTTAATAAGGATAATGAACTAATGCATGTCATCTTCTAAACATTAACATAATACCCTGCAAAGTGTTATTATCATAGATCTGTGTCCCATCTTGGTTACAAACACCTGCATCCTATAACCCCTCTATTCCTACCTCGGGTGAGACCTCACTTTCTTCACAGGTGTTGCCTAAAGGTCCGATAGTCAAGGTTTTTTTGGTGCATTGTTAAGCGTTGAAACCTGGGTCTGCCCCTGTGCCAACAAATGGTTCCATTGTTGGGACCTAAAACTGTGATTGTTGGGAACTAAAGTAAAGAAAAGAGAATCTCTGTGCATAGATCTTCTACTGAAGTGCGTAATAATCTACTTTACTTGTGAATATTTGTGCTAAGAAAGAAATCCAATCTGAAGAAAAGAGGTAAGATCCTAAAGAGTTAAATATTTGTGCTTTGAAAAGAGTAAGATAAGTGAGAATGTGTTTTTTGAAAGCATGAACTTAACTATGTTTAATAGATTCTATCCTAGTTTGAAGGCTAGGGCGTAGTTGAAATAAAGAGCTTATTCGAGTAAATGTAATGGAAATGAAGAAAGATATGTCATTCCTATGCATAGAAATAATTTTTGGACTAATAAGTGGATGCAGGAACCTAGAAATGTTTTTTGCAGATTGCATATCCATCACTATGATCCTAGTGTGCAGTAAAAAATAGGTTGGGGAACGTTTAAAAGAAAACGAGGATTGACATTGTGTTATAACTATAGAATACTGGGACATCTTGCTAAGGAATTCCCTGGAACATGTCCTATTTGTCTTTGTTGTAAGATTATTGGTCATGAAGTTGAGGATTGTCCAAGGATGATTGCTAAAGTTGAAAGGATGAACATGAGAGAATAAAACTATGAAGGAAGTCAAGAGGCTAAGGGCATGTTAGAAATTCATAAAGAGAAAGAATCAAAGAAAGTCCAAAATACATCAGTACAGATGAAAGAAACGATGGATGTTCACAAAGATGTCAATTTACCAGAGATCGTGAAAGTAAAACATCGCACAAGCAAAAGAATAAAAGACTTCGACATAGACTGTATCTTGGATGAGGAAACACAAGTGAATATTATGATAGAAGGAACTTGGAAATTTTTTGGAAAGCCTACAATGATACCTTCATTGGGAAGGATATGCTTGTTTAAAGGAAATATGACAAATTTATGTGGAAGAGTTACTAATGTACCTATTATTGTTCATGGAACATCGACTGAAGAGGAATTCAAAGTAATTAAGTTTGTTGGAGACAATGCCCCTTTCCCGATTTAGTTAGGAAAGACTTGGATTGAGAAGGATCAGATCAGAAGGAAAGTAGAGGAAGAGGCCACATAAAAGAAAAAGCAAGAACTAAGGGATGTCATAGCTAGAAAAATAGACTGACTAATAGAAGTACGAGAGGATAAGTTGAAGCAATAAAATAAAGTAACAACGCAGGAGGGATAGAAGGTAAGAGAATTAGGTATCAAGGTTGAAAGAATGAAAGAAGGCTTGAAGAACCTATCTATGCAAGAAAGAAGAATACCCACCCAGGAAGTATTAAGATAAGGGATATTAACTTTATACCCTTTGAGGGCACCTCAATAGTGCGAAGCAACTACGCTAGGGGAAGATAAGAATAAAAATGGAAAGAGGATTCCAGAAATAGTTAGAGAGACTAAGATCACAGGGAAGAAGGAAAGGAAGATCAATAAAAAGAAAGATAAGTTGGAAAATCTACAAGAAGTTACAGAAATCAGATGGCAAACTTCGCAAACTGGAACCTCACAGGAGGTAGGTTCGCAAGATTTGAACCTCGCTGGAATAGAAGAACCACACAGAATGGGACTTCACCCTGGCAAAGTTATATGACCATTGGAGGCACCCTGACCATTAGAATGACACTCCATAATGGTTAGAAAACACATTTATGGGATGATGGACCACTTTTGGACGTTGAGACCACGCCATAACAAAAAACATTTCATTGATGGAAGCATTCTTGGCCGTTGGAAGAATTTGTTACAATGGAACGCTTATTTAACTCATCGGACGTTGCGTCTGGACCACTTTTTGCCACCCATGATTGACTGAGCTAAACAGAGAATTGTCCATGTGTTGAGATATGATATCTGAAACTAGACCTCGTTGTCCATTTGTCTACCTCGCCTGTCCGTTCGTCTACCCCGACCTGTCTATTTAAAACTTAGAATATTGGGAAAACATAGTGAATTAGAGAATGCTGTCGAGGAAATCCTCAAGAAGCTAATGGATGACAGACAGATATCCAAAGGTGTCCAGGCATCATTGACTAGGGAATTGTAGGATTCCCCTTTGACTAGACATTGTTATGGCTTTGTTAACCCCGTGATTGAGCAGCGAAGTAAGCACCACGACAATATAGCTAATGCGAAGTAGATCCCGTTGATCCTACCCCAGTACATTCCACCTTTGACTGGCATCATTAACTGTGACAACATCCCACAAGATTATGAGTACACCGTGTTCACCGCATACATTCCAAAAGGAATACGCATAGTTGGGATTCATTTAGGACAGATCCCGCTATTGAATAACAATGACTTCAATTTAGGAGACAAGAAGAACTACGTTATGTTAGCACCCCACCTCTACTTGACGAAGTCAACAAGAAAGAAGCCTCACCTCATCTCATAGCCATGGATTAAGGGACTGGTGAAGTCCGTCGTGCTGAATGTGATGAAGATCCTACATTTTGGCCACCACTAGGAGGATAATTCTTGTGTTAAACTCCTCCTATCATGCTATCATGGTGGATACCCATGGATCGACCGAAGGATTACCTTGGTTCCAACGCTGATCCACCGGATCACAAGCTTAAGTGTGAAGGGACTTGACCCTCAATAGTTTTACCCAGGGAAGGCCTTAGACCATTCCCTGGCACAACACATCAAGGAAGCTTATGAAGAATTCGAAAAGGGAAAGTGAGGTTACAAGGTAGCCTCTATATAGGATGGTGCAGTACGCCTCACTTTCCAACTCATAGATGGAATTTGCATAAGGAAGAACCACCAACCATAGGTCACCGGGTTCGTGGTGGACCTCACAGGAAAATGTGTGGAGGGAATGAAAATGAACTGGGTAAAATACCTATTCAATGAGTTGGAGAAGGATTTTTGTGAATCCCAGGATTTGGGATATGAATTCCACTACAGTTGGATGATCATTTTGATCGCATTTGTCGCTTGGAAAATGCCTGAAGGAGCCACCTTCCCAGAGATCGAGCCCTCGGAGCCGTTGGCCACTCAGTTTTCAGCCTTATGGTACACCAACGACATAACGAAGCAGTGGCAGTCCAACGTTGTGTTTCATGAATACTATCAACAATTTAAGGTTGCCATTGAATCATTTCTGCACTGAGTGCGAGTAAGCTTTCTTATGTGGCAGGGTTTACAAACAGAGTCGTATGGATTTGATATCTTTGGAATATATTTTACTACCCCATTGTTTTTGAGCTTGATTATATGATCAAAATTTAGGTGTCCAAGTCTCCTATGCCACAACCAACTTTCATCATACTTTCTTAAGTGGCATTCTTCTTTTTCTTCTTTTAACACATAGACATTGTTT
>SNQJ01S0094732.1:49412-68321 GCA_010110895.2 Picea sitchensis | reverse complement strand
GTGCTATAGATCTGAGAGAGGTCTAACTATTGGATTTCACTTGGAATGGACATAGACACAAGGGTGTGTACCACGTGCTAGGGGGTTGAAAAGAAAAGTGAGATTGGTGGGACTCGTTGACATCACCAGAGGTGACGTGGACCCTCCTAAGTGTGCCATTTGCCACTATGGATGTGGGAAAAAACTGTGTTGTGGACCCGGAGGGTAAAGGAAAATGAATTTTTGGAATTCAGGGATTGTAGCGACAAGAAGTTGGGAGTCACTGCATCGTGAACTCCCGGGTACTGAAGACCCAAAAACCAAAGTGTTGAAATCCCGAAATCCCTACCTTGGTTGGCGACAGTTGTGTTGTGGGCCCAGGGGGAGAAAGGTTAGAAGTTCAGGAGTCAGGAATTTGAGAGGGAAATGAGTATGAGAGCCTTGTGGACCAAAAACCCCAAAACCCGAAGTCCCGAAGTATCGAAATTTGCAGAGCAAAATAGAGCTCAAAAAACTTAGTGAATTCAAAATGTTTTTCTTATTCACATTGGTTTATGAATGTTGAAGTTTTATTAAGGGTTTAACGCTTGACAAACTCCGTTGATTGCACGTTGTGTGTGCAAAGTTCAACGAGTGTCAGGACAGTCGAGAATCGACGCTGAGTATAGAAATGGAAGAGGTGTGTATGGCCTTGAATTTAGAGAATGAAAGAGAAGGAAGGGATGTCAACTTGGGAGTCGAAGGATCAAACTCTAATGGGCACGAAAAAGAGATGGATAAGGAAGGACATATGATGAAAATCATGGAAATATTTCAGAAAGAGGCCCAACCTTGCTGAGCTGATAGTCGAAATCTCATGAGGGTCGGGGATCAGCCGGGTGAATTCAACTTAAAGATGTTGAAGAGCCTGGAAAGAATAGAAAGGAAATTGGAAAAAGAGAGTGGCTCAAGCAGATAGAGAGTTGCAGGACCCCTGAGAGGAAAAGAAGATCAAGGAGTGTCAGCACACATCGTCGTCGTTCCCCAAAGTATTCCGGTAAGGAAGCACACTGTAGTTCAAGCCCATCTTCTACCAGAAAGCACAAGAGATCTGGGATGGATGAATTGAAAGGGGAAATGAACAAGATCAAGCCTCCAACATTCGATGGAACATAAGAAGGAGGAAGATGTTGAAACATGGTTGCTTGGCATGATAAAATACTTTCAACTACAAAATTATTCCTCTCATGCAGAGGGCAGGATTGCCATGTATCAACTGAAGGGAAAGGCATCCATGTGGTGGGATCAGCTTGTGTAGGTGCAACACATTAGAGAGAAAGATATCACATGGAAGGAATTCAAGAGGTATTTTGAGAGGAAATATCTGACTAAAAGATACTATGATATAAAGATGAAGGATTTCTTTGAACTCAAGTTGGGCAGCATGACCATTGATGAATACGAATGAAGGTTTTTGAAATTACTAAAATATGTTCCATTAATCAAAGATGAGGCTGTCAAGATTCATAGGTATCTGAGTGGACTACCACCTCACATTGGTGACAAGATTCAGTATGATGATCCTAAGACTATGGAAGAAAAAATAAGAAGAGAGAAATGATTATATGAACAACAAAGAGAAAATCCTACCTTTCGGAAGGCTTGGGATGACCAGAAAAAGTTTAAGAAGGAACATAGGCAGAAGGGAAACAAAGCTCCCTTTTTCAAAAATAGTCTTCAAGGAAATCCATCGTTTAGAGAGCCGAGAATGGCTGAAGTGGGGGAACAAAGGCCGAGACAAACACCCATTTAGTGTTGGGGTTGTAAAGAGAACCACAAGTACACAGATTGTCCCCATAAAAATGGCAAAGCAAGAGATTTCCATAATGTTCAACAGGATGAAACAGTGGAAGACATGGGTAGTAGAATGCCAAGGAATAATGCAGCCCTAGACAACAAGCAGGCTGAATTTCAGTCGCATGATTGAAGTGGAAGGTATGATTAACAACCAACCATTTATTATTTTAATTGATTCAGGGGCTAGCCATAGTTATGTAGATCCTGGGGTGGTGGAAAGTTTTCATTTATCAAGAAGAAAACATGAAAAGTCTTGGTTAGTGCAGTTGGCTACAGGAACCAAGAGGAAAGTCACTGAGTTGGTTAAGTCATGTTCTGTAGACATGAATGGATTGAGCACGAAGGCTGAATTGAATATTCTTCCTTTAGGCTCTTATGACTGTTTAATTAGGATGGACTGGTTGGACCAGCACCATGACATCCTGGACTATCGTAACAAGGAATTTACATGCCTGGATGAGGAGGGGAATTGAAAAACAGTCCAAGGAATTTTGAGAGCTACGGTGGTTAGAGAAATATCAGCGATGCACTTGAAGAAGTGTTATAGAAAAGGCTGTCAATTGTTTGCATCCTGTGTGGAAGAAACATCTAGAGATGAAGTCTCAAAGATTGGAGACCATGTGGTACTAACAGAGTTTGAAGATGTATTTCAAGAGGTACCCAAACTACCCCCGAAGAGAGATATCGATTTCTCTATAAATTTGATGCCTAGAGTAGCTCTAGTGTCGAAAGATTCTTATAGAATGACTACGCCAGAGCTGAAAGAGTTGCAATTGCATCTTGAAGAGATTCTAAAGAAGGGGTACATTCACCCAAGCATGTCACCTTGGGGTGCCTCGGTTCTGTTCGTGAAGAAAAAGGATGGAACGCTGAGGCTATGCATTGATTTCAGACAATTGAACAAAGTAACTGTCAAGAACAAGTATCCTCTACCAAGGATCGATGATCTTTTCGACCAGTTGAAAGGTGTGAAAATATTTTTGAAGATAGATATCAGATCGGGATATCACCAGGTAAGAACAAAGGATGAAGACATCAGCAAGGCCATATTTAGAACTAGGTATGGTCATTACGAGTTCACAATGGTGTCATTTGGACTGTCAAATGCACCTGTTGTTTTTATGTGCTTGATGAATGGTGTATTCAGGGACTATCTAGACAATTTTTTCATCATCTTCCTGGATGACATTTTGGTGTATTCCAAGTCATAGGAAGAGCATGAACAACACCTAAGGATGGTACTGCAAGTGTTGAGAGAACACCAGCTGTATGCCAAATTGAGAAAATGCTCATTTTATCAAAGGTAGATCCATTGCTTGGGGCACATTATTTCAGAAGAAGGGATCGTCATGGATCCTGAGAAGGTTGAGGCTATTAGAGAATAGTCAGCACCAATTAATGTGGCGGAAGTTAGATCCTTTATAGGTCTAGCGGGATATTTCAGAAGGTTTATCACAGGGTTCTCAAAGATAGCTCACCCTATGACTTCCTTGCAAAGGAAGGAGAAAAAGTTTCAGTGGACTGAAGAATGTGAGGAAATTTTCCAGCGATTGAAGAAGTTGTTAACCAGTGCTCCAATCCTAAGGATTGTAGATCCAAATGCAGATTTCATAGTATGTACGGATGCATGAAAAGAAGAACTGGGAGGGGTCCTCAGTCAGAGTGGATTTGTAATCTGTTATGAGTCCAGGAAGTTAAAAGAGAACGAAAAGAATTATGCCACTCATGATTTGGAGTTGGCAGAAATTGTTCACGCTCTGAGGAAATGAAGGCATTATCTCATGGGAAGGAGGTTTGAACTCAGAACATACCGTAATGGTCTGAAATATTTGTTTGATCAACCAACCTTAAACGCTAGACAAAGCAGGTGGCTGGAATTTCTGTGTGAATACGACTTTGATATCAAGCATATCAAAGGGAGGGAAAACAAGGTGGCCGATGCACTCAGTAGAAAGGTGCAGAACTTACATGCTTCGGCCATTAGCATGTATAGGACTAATATTAAGGATGGAATTTTGGAAGCTGCAAATGAAAATTTGCGGTACAGAGACTTGGTAGCAAAGCTACAGCAGAGTGAGAGACCACAGAAAGAGGAAAATTACACCTTGGAAGCTGATGGAATACTTCTGTACAAAAACAGAGTGTATATACCCAATGTCCAGGGTTTGAAACTTGTGATTCTAAGAGAAATGCATAATGCGACTTATGTTGGACACCCTGGATATCAGAAGACTATGGCAGTAGTCAAGAGCCATTACTTTTGGCCAGGTATGAAGAGAGAGATCATTGAATACATCGCCAAATGTATGTAGTGCCAGAAAGTTAAGGCTGAGCATAGGCACCTAGAAAGGTTACTGCAACCTTTGCCCATTCCTGAATGGAAGTGGGAAGTGGTGACAATGGATTTTGTTACGGGATTGCCCAGAATAAGCAAGTTGCATGATTCTTTCATGGTGGTGGTGGACAAGATTACAAAAGCTGCCCATTTTATTCCACTGAAAACTACTCACAGGGTAGCATATGTTGCTGATATTTTCTTAAAAGAAGTGGCACGATTGCATGGAATTCCTAAAATGATTGTGTCTGATAGGGACCCGAAATTCACCTCAAATTTTTGGAAAGGACTGTTCAAAGGATTTGGAACGAATCTGAACTTTAGTACAGTGTATCATCCTGAGTCTGATGGACTGACCGAGAGGGTGAACAGAGTAATAGAAGACATGCTGAGAATGTATGTGATGGAAAAACCATCAAGATGGGAAGACTACCTGCACTTGGTAGAATTATCCTACAACAATGGGTATCATGCATCATTGAAGATGAGCCCATTTGAAGCACTTTATGAAATAAAGTGCAATACTCCAGTGAGCTAGGATAATCCAGCTGATAGAGCAGTAGTTGGGCCAAATTTGCTCAAGGAGATGGAGGACCAAATGATAAAAATTAAGCAGAATTTGAAAGCTGCCCAGGATAGGTAGAAAAGTTATGGTGATAAGAACAGAACCCACAGAGAATTCAAAGTGGGTGATCATGTTTTCCTAAAAGTGAAAACTAACAAGAGTTCCCTGAAGCTGGTAAGTTGTGCCAAGTTGGCAGCCAGATTTTGTGGGCCATTTGAAATCTTGGAAAGAATTGGGCCAGTTGCATATATGCTTGCACTACCTGCATCCATGATTGTACATAATGTGTTTCATGTTTCATTGCTTAAGAAATATATACCTGATGCTAATCATGTTATCGATTGGAATGTGATTCAGGTGGAACCAGAAGGTGTCCTGCAAGTGCATCCTGTGCACATATTGGATAGGAAAAACAAATAGCTCCGGAGTTGAGCTATAAATCTTCTAAAGGTCCAGTGGACCTGGTAAAG
Source organism: Picea sitchensis (assembly GCA_010110895.2). NCBI lineage: Eukaryota > Viridiplantae > Streptophyta > Pinopsida > Pinales > Pinaceae > Picea > Picea sitchensis. Next base: position 63,136 of record SNQJ01S0094732.1, on the reverse strand, counting down.
TCCCAAGGATGTGACATGGGAGCATGAAGATGTTATGCGGGAAAAATACCCACATCTTTTTGAAAATTTTGAAAATCTTGCAAATGCAGTGTAAAGTTGCACTGAGGACAGTGCAAAAATAAGGGGAGGGGATTGTAATGTCCCCAAGGCCAAGCCCTTTTGTAAATCTTGCATTATGAATTGTAATTATGTTTTATAGGTTGGTGAGACAATTTTATATAAGCTAGTGGGGCTATGTGATTATTAGGCCAGAGAACCTAAGTGTTGAAGGCCAAGAGCCTGATTTTGTACATATATATATGCACATTATTAATAAAAATATAAACACTGCTGTGTGCAGACCGACCACGGTGAATGAGTGATGGGGAACTAAGCTTCCATAGAGTGGGTAAGGGATTAGGGGGCTGGAAGGTGGGAAGAGGGTCTAAGTGTTGAGCCTAGGGGATTAAGTCCTTGGGAATAATATTTTAATATTATTCCAAAAAGACCATGTGAAATATATGTTTTATCCTAAGTTATTTGAAATGACAAGTGACTTCCAAGTGGGGAGGAATGCATGCTGATGGAATGCATGTCGTTTCATGGGTGACAAGTGTCAACCCAAGTGCATGCAATTAAAACTGTTGAATTGATCCACGACGGGGGTTCCTTCTCCATTCCACCGTCGACCATCTAAATGTGAGTCTGGTCTGACCTCTTCAAGATACCCTCATGCAATTCTGATACCGTGGAAAATTCTTGTGTTTGTTTCTAGAAAAGATGGTACACCCTCTGTTCTAAACCGTCAAGTTTGTGTCGACCCCTGAGTGGATTTCTTGTCACGCGTCCCTGAAAACTAGAGCCATGAGTCTGCCCCGTGATTGTTGATCCTGGTTGGGTTGAAGAAGTATGTGACTGTCATCTATTTGGGAAGCCCGTGTCTATTTTCTCAATGGAATGTGGTGGCCAAGCAGTGTTGGACTGCGTGTGGCTTGCTGCCCAGTGTAAGTTCATGTTGAGCCTATGTGTAACCTCTCTCTAGGTGAGGGAGGTGATTTTTGTTGGAAGAGGCAGGTTGTCAGGCCTGTGAGTGACTCTCTCTATGTGAGAGAGTTTGTTGGGAAGTGGTTTCTCCTAGAGAAAGTCCAGCACTAGCTACTGATCTGAAAATGAAAGTATTTGTTTTGCTGTGCAAAGTATTCATTCTCATTAATATGAAATGTGCAAAGTATTTTAGCTTCAAGAGTTAATCTCTTTGTGTGAGAGAGAAGTATTTGTTTTCTAAATCAATATTTGAAATCTGTCTAACACAGCATAAAGAAATTCATCATAAACACACAGCATTTGTTGAGGCAGTTCACCCCTCCTGGGCTACATCTGCCGGGTCCAAGGCTCCCAATGGGCATGTCCTTGCTCTATTAATGCTCAAAATGGTGTTACAATGATAAAAAGGCCAATAAAAAGGCCAAACCTGCTGAAGGCACAAAATCTGAATATAGACAGAAACCTGAAATGACTCTGAAATCACAACAAACAGTGAAAGTTGCTCCAATGAAACTCCTCCTCACCCAAGGCCCCAATGGCTCCTCAAGCTCCTCTGCCCTGAAACTGGCTGATCGACACCTCTGTTGGCTCTGCAACCTGCTCCATTGGCTCCAGAAGGCTGAAAATACCCAAAATCGACCCAAAAAACGTGAAGAATGGTTTCCTGTAGCTCCTGTTCTCCCAATAACAAACTTTCCTTCTCTTTTCCCCAAAAACCCCACTAAATTCGGAAAAGAGGAAGTTAACTTCGCCAAAATTAGCAAAAGGATCAAAAATGTCGGAGTCCGCCAAAACGAATGCGCCAACTGCTCTTTAGCCCACGGTTATGCTCTTGGTCACTTGCACAATTGCGTTTGGTCCCTAGGGGCTGGCCCCCGACTTAACACGCCCCAAACGCGTGTCAACCTTTTAAGCTAAAAATGCGGCTTGCCATGTAACGAGAAGCTCTAGCCCAAGTGGTTAGGGCGCGGGGCTTTCAAAGGGGCGACCCAAGTTCGAGTCCTGCCTCCTCCCTTTGGGCGCGTTAAAAAAATATATGAGTTTTATTAATTCATATAGTGCTCCGCCCTCCATAGTATTGATTTTAATATAACCATATATATTTTAAAGCTACGTGGCGGCCTACGCGCCCACTTTTTTTTTATTTTGATTAAAAACATTTTTCAATAATGTTTTTATTTTTATTTTTTTTATTTTTATTTTTTATAATTTCATTATATATATTTTTTTATTTTATAATGAAATAAGGAATTTCTGACTGAGATATCTTTGTGATGCAGAGTCGGTTTTGTGTGCCGTTCACGCCAGCAGGATCGTATCGACGAGACCTATCCAGGCATTCCAACTTCGACCAATTCTGAGCAAGTTCAATTTTGAGCATTTTTTCCACTTAGGACATGATCTCCTGATCAGCTACAGAGTTTTGAGACTTCCTGATCTAGCTTGTTGCCGAGACCTAGAGAGGGAGATGAAGCACCAATGGACTATGCTTGTGAAGGTGTATACTCTCGGGTGGAACAGGCATGTGGGGAATGAGAGTCCATGAGTAGTGGGCATAAGAAGGCTTCTTGGGAAGAATCCTTCAATTCTATGTTCAGTTTTCCCTGTAACCCCAGCCTAGCCTAGGATTCCTTACCTTAGGTGGAGCTTAGTCCCAGATCGGGGGTGACCCACTGCTAAGCTTGATGAGCAACGTGGTCTAAGGCTGGGAGGTTCGTGGAAGGCCTGCACGTGGTTGGTGGAATTACCACAATTTCAAAGATAAGTATCAGCTTATGTTTTAATTATGTTTTGTATGCCTGTGTTGGTTATATTTATCATGTATTCCACTGTAATCATGAATTACTGTTAATCCCATTAAATCTGCATGTTAGCAGTAATATCGTGCTGACTCTGAGTTTAAATGTGTTTAACTTGTTTTAAATGCATCTTATATATAAATGAGTATGAGACTATTGTTCCGCATAGTAGCGTCTGCCCAACCATTGGGATCGATGACGACCAGGGGAGTGTTACACATACCATGCTACCTGGACCAATTACCTCATGGAGCAAGAACCTCTTCTGATATAGGACCAAGCCGATGGCGATTGATGCTACTGCTGCTGACAAGAAAAATATGATGGAAGAAGAAAAGGATGGGCCCTCCAAGGCCATGCTCAGGTCAATCCTACTCTTGGTACTCCATGTTTAGGACCTATGGGCCTCAAGACATGATCTCCTAGTTATCCCTAAAAAATGGGGATAACAGGTCCAACCTATCTGCAAGTGCATCCAACACTCTACATTGATTGGTAGTATGTGTGGTAGATGCGTAGAACTCACAGTGTACTATGTTTGGTACTGTCGAATATTTCTACATAATGGGGCATTGTCTCATCCCATGCCCATGGATTCAACAAATCTTACAATACTCAATTGTTGGTGTTGTTTGGCTCCCTGTAAAAGCATGATGTGGGGTGGGGTTATGGAATGGTAAGCTCGCAGAAACTTGTGCAACTCATCCCATGGGTCCTGGTGAGGGTCCCATCAGATTCTGAGGAGGTCTCATTCCCCTCATTCATGGACATTCATTCACCATATTTCCTTCTATATAACATCCGGTGCACCAAACCTATGGTTGTCTTGGTCTAGGTATTGTCAGTTCTTGAATTTTTTCTATAAGCGTTGATATTTTCCCTTGTAGTTGCGCCAAATTCTCATCTGTTGGGGATCTAGTCACTCTTAGGCTCCCAGGGTATCCCAACATGGCTTCAATATTTATCGATTTTTCCAAGGTATGTCAAAGTGGATATCCGTTGTTACGTTACCAGTATTCGAGTCAGAGGTAGAAGTCCCTGAATGTACCATTCCCTTTGATGTTCCTCATGGATTGGATGTGCTAACCTCCCTATAGAATCTTTAAAATTCTAGTTGTATTCCTAGGCTGATTCACCTTCCCTTTGTTGGATCTCATGCAACTCAGACAGAGCCTGTTGTTCTGACTGAGGTAGTTTAAACTCTGGTATGAACCTTGTTCATACCTAGCCAAGTGTGAACACTTGTCCTTGCATTCCTGGCACTCCTAGCTTAATGATCTCCATGTACCACTTGATAGTGCGGCCTCTCAAGGTAGTATGTAAATTAACAAACTTATTCGCATCCGAAGTCCCTTTAGATCTCCAGATTGCTTCGCACAAGAACCAATGTTGCTCGACATCTTCATCTCCCTTACCTCAGAATTATGGGTATCGGGCAATTCAACCACCCACTTGACTTGCCATTGTTGATCTTAGTGCTATTATCAAAATGAAACCTAATGGTCCTTCTTGTGATCTACCAGGGGATCCCAATATCCTCCCTATACTCGTACTTCTTGGTGGTGACTGACTAACTAATTGTAATGGAACATAACTAGCATGAGAAGGTAATATCAAACTTACCACTTGTATAGAAGACACTTGGGGTATGGGCGATTTGGGGTTGGAACCACTGGCTTTGAGGTGATTTTATTTGATATAGGGGGTCTCGTTTTCTTCCACTGGAGCAGTCTCTTCAACCAGATCCCCGATATTTCTTGTCACCAGGGCTAAATCTCCTCTTTCTTCTTCAATATTCATGTTGGCTTCCTCCTCTCTTACGTCTACACCTTCTCCTTCTTGTCCGACCTCCTGGGGAATTCTTTCTCTCCACACTTCTCTCTCATTTAATCTTTGACTAGCCAATCTTTCCTATCTTCTCATATTCTATAACTCTTCCATATGTCTTTCCTCTACTTCTCATGGTCTGACTTATTTCTGCAACTTCTCAGACTATCATGTTGCTTTCTTGATCTTTCCTCACCACCACTTCTCAACTATGGCGGCTCTTTTCAAGGCTCATTCATCTCTTGAGTCCATTTCTTGTTGTTCATCCCCCCCCCCATTTGTCAAAGAACCCTTCCCCTCTCTCAGGCCATGACTCTACCCCAGCCTCACCCTACCCCAAGCGAGGGTGCTTACACTTCCATCTCAGTCGGGGACATAGTCAGCATCCCTTCTTCCATCAAGAAAAATTTAATTCAAAGGGGGATTTCTCTCAACAGTCATCCCCTTGCGTATTTCTTAAAATTCGCCTTTTCTCACGAAAAATATTGGTGGTTCTTAGCTACAAACTTGACAATGTATCCTTCTAATGTGGTAATGACCTAGAAATCAATCACTCATGTGACTGGACAATCCAGCGAATGAAGTGCTGCAATCTTTCCTGTGTCCCAAGTACAGATCCTCTTGACTCATTCTTAGAACTCTGGAGCTTCTTGGAGCCTATTTATCCAGTGAAAAAGTTATTCCAAGAACTTAACCCAGAATATCTCGTACTAGTCACTCGATCTTTTTGAGTAAAAGACTGCCTCATGAGTATCTTCTACATATTTTCCTCTCAGCTCCACTTCTTTCCATATAAAGGCATCACAATTTCTTTCTCACCATTGGTCAATATTAGATCTGTGAATCCACAGAATCATCCTCCCTATAGACTCCAGGCTTTGGACGCATGTCACAGAGCTCTAACTCTCAAAATGGCGTACATATTACATTACAGACTCAGAACTCTAACCTCTCGATTGCATACAATAACTATGACATCAACCTAACAGTGAGGGAAGTATCAACTGAACACAATCACAATTCATTCGAACGAACTGAACAACAACAAAAACCCAACCCTTTTACAATCATGTTCATCCCTATATATAAGCTAGGTTGTGTCTTATGTCTCGGCTTGCATGATTTCTTGTTCTGTTGCAACCACTTTTTCTTTGTTGGTGTTGCATTGTCCTTTCCACAATTGATTTATGTTGCTTCTTCTTGCTTTGTTGTCCTACTTCTTTTGAATCTTGTGCAACTCGTACTATCCCAAAACTTGCGCAATTCCTTATCCCAAAAACAAAGGGCCCAACATGGCCTTTCCACTAATTGGTGGATGGTTGGTATGGAGTGTGGGTATGGGGAAAAGGGTCAAAATTGGATTGGATCCTTGGATAGATCATGAAGGTAATCATATGCACTATGATAATTTGGTGAACCTATTACATGAAAATGTTTTTTTCACTCTTAATCAAGTAGTTTGTCTTGAAAAATCTTCGATTTCGAGGCAATAATGGTTATTAATAGACGTCATTGGGTTGGTTGAACATGATGTAGCTACTTGGAATCGGTTTATTACTTCTTTAATGAAGAGTCATGTTTGTATTAAGGATTCTAAGGATGATCTGTTGTGGTCAAAAAATATAGTAGGTGGATTATATACCCATAAACTTGGATATAAATCTTTATGTGGGGAGGTTTTAGTAGTGGGTCTGGACTGGTGGTTCAAGGTTACTTGGAAGTTAAAGTGTCCCATCAAATTGAGGATATGTGACTAGCTCTTAGAGACAATTTTCTAACTTAGGATAACTTATAGAAGAGGAATTGGTATGGGCCTAGAAGATGCTCATTATGCAAGGAATCTATAGAGTATATATATCATTTGCTTATATTAAGCTCTTACATTGTTCAGGTTTGAAAAGAGGTAAATATTTTATGGGTATTAGATATGTGTTGAATGAAAAATCAATTGAGGATTGTCAGAGAGCTTGGTGTGAGAACATGAGGATAAAACCTACAAATCTCTATGTATAATTCTTGCATGGGGTATTTGGGTTGCAAGAAATGATAGTTTATTTGAATACAAGTTCATTCCATCTCGTTAGTGTGCACCTCAAAGCCTGAATATTCTTATATGTTTTAAACAAACAAAATAGATGAATCCTGCTAGGAATATTATCATGAAACAAATGGATAGATCAGGGGCATGGACCTATTTCTAAAAATCATCTTAAGGTGATCCCATAATTTTTGGGGCTAGGTGTATTAAAACTCCAAACATAAGAGAGACAATCCACCATAAAACTTCAAAAATAAACCCTAAACAACAAACATATCCAAACATTCACCATGAACAACATAAGAATATATAGAGAAGAACCCTTAAGGTAGGTGTTGATGGGTTCAACTTTGTTCGACAACAACAAGGGGTACTACCCGGTATATGGTCCCAATTAGACTATACAATGTTTGGGATTAGGAATCCCATCTGGATTTTGGCCCGACTACCATTTATTGTTGTCCTTTGGTTTTCTTATCGGTTACAGTCTGGCGTACCGATGAAGTGGTTGGATGCAATGCATAGATGTAGATGAATACCATGTATGTAGAGACAAATAATATATTACTAATCTATGCTAACCTATCCTAGCTAGGAGCACACTAGAGTAACCAGTGAGTTATAATGCAACCAAAACTTTACACAACTTTTATACAGTTTGTTGTAACAAAAGGGGAATATTCGAAACAAATGTATACATATGTATATAATCAGATTAGTGTATATCAAAACAACGTATATTTTAATAACCAACAAATCTCAATGCGTTGAAATATTCAAAGAAATATCAATAACTGCAGAATGACAAACATTGTATAAGAATTAGTCTATAACAAACAAATCATTCTTACAGTCCATAGAAACAACAATTATCTTCACTTGAAGTAGTTCAAATCTTTGATCAGTTTCTACACAAAATTCCTTCTATAACATGTTGGCCCTAAGGGATTCTCAATCTTTATTAACAATGTATAAGTTCTTGAAAAATTTCTTAGGTCTATACAATGCTTGCAAGGCCAAAAGTCCTTTTCAAAGGAGCCGCTATCCTATTTTATACAAAAACTAGTAACTCATATGTGTCTTTTCACCTTCTTCTTGAAGAGGCAGTTAATAAACTTTTCATCGTCTCTTTCCTAATGACAAGTGGAAAAAAGGAAAAAAAATGAAGTGGTTAGGAAAAGGACGAGAGAAAAACAACCATTTTGTCCTTTCCCTATGAACTTTTTCTTTGGAGATATGCTATCCAAACTTCCAAATGATCATATAGTGACTCGATTATCCTATATGTTAGTTTTTCCAGTGTTGCGTTGTTCATGGAGATGATGTCATCAAGGGATCTAATGTCCTTTTCTAATTTTTTCATAAAATCTTGTACCATAGTGTGAAGCTTCACTAGTTGTAGCATATGTTGGTCAATCATATCAGTGGACACAAAGGTTGTCGCTTTGACTATCTATTTCCTTCGACTCATACTATCCTGGAATGCATTCAACAATTATTCTTTGCTCAAATTCTTCCCAAGTTCATCTAATCTTGGAAGAAGACCATTCCTTATCAATTCCTGGGCAGATTTGTGGGTCCTTGAACATATTTCCATTTCCTTGGTTACTTCTTTATCTACTCTTTTCCCTATATGTTTTCAATGATCTAATGCATACATATTTGTCTTTCTTGTTGATTTTGAGGGTATGTACATCTCAGGAGGTGCATTTGGATTATCTGCTATCCATGTATCAATGTCATATATACCTTCATGGATAGTGTTGTATTGTGTCAACTTCCCTTATATCCGATTGTTTTGATCAATAACTATCGTAGTTGCATTTTGGAAGAGGTATAGATTGTCATACATGTCAATGATGGCACCTTCCAAATCATTCCTAACTCTTTCCGCAGTGGAATTAAAGCTTATGATACTTCTTTCATCAATCTTTACTTGTTGAAGTCTTTCTTCAATTTCCCTGATCCTCACTCCTTTCTCTTGATTATGATGGCATAAACTTTCTATATTATCTATGGTTGCATCCATAAATGTAGAATCGACCTTAGTTGTAGCCACAAGGTCTTCTCTAACATATCCTGTAACAGGTACTTGAGTAACCATTAATATAGGTGCTCCTTCTGTCACTGGCACTTTTTTAACTCTTTCTTGCAAAATTCTACCAGTTTTACTATCGTACATGAAGCTTCTTAGATCTAGTACCTCTATTGGTTGAAAAGGCTCCTAGGGCCTGAGGCCTAAACTGTTGCTTGTTTTTTATGTTCATGTACCTACAAAAGATGTTCCTGGAATATCCAAGTCCATCGGGTGTGTGTCACCATCTCTGTTCTCAACACTCTTCTTCTATCTTTCTTCTTCAACAACTTTATCTGTTGCTTCTTTTACTAACTTCTTTGCCAGTTTTGTTGCTACTCTTTCTCCTTTTGGCAGCTCCTTTTATTTTTCTGCAACATCTTTTTCTTCGGCCTCAGCTTTATCTTTTGATTCATCTTATACTTTGGCCTTTGCTTTGTCAGCTTCAATTTTTTGTTTCTTTTTAACGCCATTCTTCTTTTTTAGTACCTTCTCTTTGTCTCTTCTCCTTTTATCTACTGGCGCTTATTCTTCCTCTAATGAGTCTATATAGAGATGGGAGAATATCTATTAGCTTCATCTTGTTCTGCCTCTTTTATGGTTGCTTATATTGTCACTTCCTCGTTAGTGATCCTTCATTTTGGTTGGCCATGCTTGTTGAAAATGACTTTGCCGTAATTCCTGGCATTTCGATGCACCTCCTCTTCTTCCCAGAATTTAGTGGTGTATTCATACAGGAGCCTCATGCTATTGAAGTTATCTTTGAGGATATTCTTAGGGTCATGCCTCCTGAATATTTCCTCTCCAAAGTGGTATGAAAGTAATATGTCCACTTTTGTTTGGGCCTACTTGGTGTTCTCAAAGAAATAGTTGCCAATGTATAGAGGTAGTGGAAGCCAAAATTCTTTCTTTTATCTGTATAGAATCCCCCTGACCCCATGTATGATAGTTTGATATGCCACCTCCTGAAGCACAAGTTTGTCAAGAATGAACCGAGGGAGTAAGTGGGGTGGTTTCATCACACCATATAGGTACTTTTCTCCATCAAATACCAATCGCCGATACTTATTATGAATGCTATGTATTTGTTCATCATAAAAGGTGGGGAGTTGAAAAAGATAAATTCATACAATAAGGCAAGGAAGTGATCGCAGATTCTTTGATATTTTGTTTGGTATTTTTTATCCCAAAGCACTTTGTAGTAGATATGGATAGCGACGTCGGTGGGAAACCAAATCCACCCCATGTTTGGGTACCTGTGGGTAGTACGCATTATGTCTAGGAGATATAAAGACATATGGAAAATGAGAAAGTTTCCTGGTTGTGCTTGTGTAACTACTGAGATGGAAACTTTGATATTTTCAGAAAATATGTCTTCCCACTTGAATGAAACCCCCACATCTACATGTAAATAAATTAGGTGCATGTACGATAGGGGGAAATGAGTTGCATTTGGTTCCCCATATAACCTGCACAACATGGCCACCATATACTAGTAGGGTCTCCTTAAATTGGTCATGGGGTACCAACTCTTGGGCCGATACTTGAACTTCTTATCTACTTTGTACCATGTGGGGAATATATCTTTCGGTGTAAGTTCCAACTCGCTGAGGAGTTGGCCATCGAGTCTTTTGTTCCCAACTTAAACATGATAACATTTAGATAAATTAGTAGGCCTAAATGAAGCTATAGGTTCTTTTCTTTCATTACAGGCATATCTACTATTTATGTCTATGTTCTTCAAAATCTATGAAAGTGCATCAACATAATGGAAGACCATTGGATGTGTTCCCACCCTAAAAATCCCTAACTTTATGATGTTCCTGAATGCCTGGAGCTCATCTGGCTCCTTCGTCTCCACAGAGAATTTTGACTTCTTGAGCATATAATATACTTCTCCCCATTTTAAGGTTTCTCCATCCTTATCTAAAAGTCATGATGTATCAACATATATGGTCCTGACAATTTATGCCTCTATTGTTTGTTGGGAGCTGCTAGATGGCTCAACCCTTGTTTCTTTCATCATCGTCTTCTTCTACAGTGAGATGTTTGAGCATGAAAAAAGGATAAGTTTAGTGCATGTTATTTGTAATGAAACTAAATGATTGAGAAATTATAAGAGTTACTGGAATTATCAATACTTGGCAAGTTGCTTCCTGTAGTTGTCAAGTTAATAGTATACAATGCTCAATGAGATTTTAGGGTGAAACGCTTGGGAACCATATAGGAAAGGTGAAATCGGATCTCAACAAAAAATATTCTTCGATATAGATCGGAAGGGTTAGTAACAACTCCTTTGATCACATCGGAGGAGTTAGTAACAAATCCTCTGTCGCATCGAGAGAGTTATTTCTAACCTCTCTGATATGTGTTCAGAAGGGACTTTTATATTATTGAGGATCTCATAGCACTTAAAAGAAACTGCTTTCATCATATTGGAGTAGTTTAAAGTAACTCCTCCAATGTGATCGGAGGAGTTGTTTCCATAGGTTCTGAAAGTGTGCGGAGTAAATAGTTTTAACTCTTCCGAGTACATCAAAGAAGTTAGTAGTAAATTCTCTAATTGCTCGAAGAGTTACTTTGAAAGTATTTGGTTTAGAGTTATGGATTTTTGTGAATAAATGAGAGCGATCCCATAAAAACTATGATGTAGGAGCATCACCAACATCAAGCGAGCCAGCATGGAAGTGAAGGACAGTTGGACAAGTGCCAGCAAAAATTTTTGAAATTACCTTGGAATTGTCACACAATCTTAAATGAAGTCAATAAGAAAGAGGTGCACTTGTATAACGTAAATGGACCTTGAGCCTTTAGCTCTCATCCTTAGTAGGTAGAAGGAATTTAAAGTAGTTAATGCAGGTAGATAGAATTTAATTCTAGATTAGACAACTGTTATCACTGAAATTTTGTCCGCACATGGCGACAAGAACTCCACGTCATCAAAACAGGACTGGAGTCATTCACAGCACAGGATTAATTCCACAAGCATTGCAAAAGGGTAAAAAACTATACAAAATGACCACAAAATTGAAAGGCGCTTTACAGAACCTGGGTTCATGTGCATATGTGCGTAACAACAACGTAGAATGCGTGCATAAGTGCACGATGCGTGGCTGTTGGGTGAAAAACCCGTGCGCCTGCTAAACAACACATTTATTGAAATTGGTTGGCCTCCCAACCACTAATGGATCAGCTCCCAATTCGATTTGACACCAAATCTGAGCTCAATCCTCATGGCGGGCTGGTCAAAGACCTAATTGAGCCCTAAAGAGCCCCTTTTCACATTCCAAAGAGGTCACATAATAACCCAATGCTTGGCTATAAAAAGCCATGAATAACCACCATTTTCTCAAGGAATTCTTTGTATTGTTATGCTGCTGAGATTGCTAAGGAATCATTCTTTGGAAATAAACATCACAAGCTGCATTTCATAGAGCTATTCACCCCTCTCTTGAGTGAATAAGCTTGGAGTTCTTTCACCCACATTTTCATCTTTTCATTGTAAAGGAGAGCAAGCTTTGAGGGCCTCAAGAGCCTTCCATTGGAGAAAGAAGGGACCCAAGTCCCCTTTCTTCATTGTGCCTTTGGATTTCATCAATAGATCAGCGTATACATTGGTGATATTGGTCCATTTGTCTCTATTTTTCATTTTTCCATATGCTCATAGTTTTAATTAGTTTTAGTTTGATTTTTGTTTATAACTTTGTTGTTTCTTTTTCTAACCTTTTACTCTACAACTTTCATGCCTAGTAGAGCCCAACTGGGCATGTAAGCACTCATTATTTGCTCACCTAGTGACGAATTGGGTGCAAACAGATTGGCGACCATACTGGGGAGAAGGTATCAATTCCTCCCTCATTTGGGTTTATTTTTCTTTCCTTTTGATTTCATTGACTTGCAGGTTCACAAATCAGCCTCTGTCGACCTGCTAACCAGTCAATTCACCAGAAGATTGGGAGAAATCCATCCGGATTTTTCTTCTCGGTTTTTTGCCACGGGCGCACGGTTATCTCACCCCAAAGACACACATCGTGCGCGCATGCGCCTGTGCATCGTTTTCTCCCTGTGCGCATGCGCTTTTTATCACAATTTCGACAACACCCGTGCGCCCTATGCGCCTATGTATGCACTGTGTGGCACGCATTTGATCTAAAATTGACATTGTAAGCTCTTGGATGTGGGGAAAACTCATTTTCCTTCTCAAGAATCATGATATGCATTCTCTAAATACTGCACCACTTAGACCCCTCAACTTATAAAGAGGATAATCAAACAAACATAGGCACTTAGGTGGATAAAAATCATTTTCCCTTATTTGCTTTCTGCCACATGGATGGCTTGCTTTGGTTTACAAATCTAAGTTGAACATCAATTCCAATCACATCTAAAATCACATTTTTGGGACTAGAAATTGCAAGTAACAATCTTGAGTATGCTCTTCTCTTGCGCCATCAAGCGATCTTGAGAACCAGAAAAGGATTGCAAAAACGATCTCATCTCCCTTAACAAAAATTAAAAACTTTTAGGAGAGGACAATGACTCTTTTCGAGACCCCTCTTAGTTTCATTTTGTCAAAAACATTCTTGTAACGGGCCCACACATGCCCACATGTCAACAAAGCTATAATAGTGTTTGAATTTCTGCTTTCTTAGATAAAAAAACTAAGAGAGTTTAAAAGTTTGTAACGGGCCCACACATGCCCACATGTTCAATCTAGGCTAGTTTCATGGTTTTCTAGATTAACTCACACATAGGGAGATAAAGGATAGTAACGGACCACAATGTCCACATTCTAGTTTCCTAGGGATTTTAAAATTCCACAAGGTTGTACCAATGACATCTAGCTTATTTAGGTAATCAAACTCTTGTAAAGGACCAAGCAATGTCCACATGTTGCAAGGTGACATCTAAATAACTAAAATTTGGTACACTTTCACTCACACACGAAAGCCACTTTTGCACT
>SNQJ01S0094732.1:28374-41922 GCA_010110895.2 Picea sitchensis | reverse complement strand
GAGCCTTCCATTGGAGAAAGAAGGGACCCAAGTCCCCTTTCTTCATTGTGCCTTTGAATTTCATCAATAGATCAGCTTATACATTGGTGATATTGGTCCATTTGTCTCTATTTTTTATTTTTCCATATGCTCATAGTTTTAATTAGTTTTAGTTTGATTTTTGTTTATAACTTTGTTGTTTCTTTTTCTAACCTTTTACTCTACAGCTGTCATGCCTAGAAGAGCCCAACTGGGCATGTAAGCACTCATTATTTGCTCACCTAGTGACGAATTGGGTGCAAACAACAGCTTTTGAGAGTGCAAGAGGGAAACGAGATATAGACACTCATTGTGTATTGTAACATAGAAGAGAAAGAAGAAGAGCAGAAGAGCATGTAGAGAGTTGTGTAAGAACACCCATGTACAGATTTTTGGATTAATAGAAGAGGTTGATTCAAATTCATGGTTTTGTGTTGTTCTCTGTGTATTGATGTTGAATGATATGCTCATGTATGTTTGATTTATGTTATACATTTTCTTTATATGTTGTGTATATGATTTCATGTTTGAATTGAAGTCTGAGAGGAAGAAGGGATGAGTTTCAATTGTTTCTCTATCTGAACAAGGATTCCTGCAAGGAGTGCAGTCGAATTGTCCGTAAGGAGTGCGTTGACAGAGGGTTCAGATAGGGTTTCTTTTGTTCTCATTCTCTCAAAAGTGCAGACAGGAACAGGAGCCGTGCAAGGAGTGCGTAGGCCAAGTGAAGTCTCAGGGTTGTGAATCTGAGCAAAGCATTGAGGGACTGTTGCTGCAGGTGTGCGTAGGGTTGAAGGAAACTCAGTGCTTGGAAGTGTTTGAAAGTTGCCGCAAGGAATGCGCGCAAGAGTCTTTTCTAAGGCTTAGAGTTATAAGAAATCTTAGGAAGTCTAAGGCCTTCGAATTTGTTAAAGGACAACATAGGGAAGTCTAGACTGGAAGAATTTGGAAGGCGTCGCAAGTTTTCATGCAGGTGGACGAGTTTCGCGGAGGAACACTTGGTCATTCACAGGAATCATCAAAGAAGAACGGATGGTCGGAATTCTACGAGGAGGGTTCATGACATCTCGAGAGTCATTAGATCTCAGAGAGGAGCAGGGGAGATACGGGAAGTATCGAAAGGTTCTAAGCTCAAGAGGGCTAGGACCATAGATCCGAGCCATAGGGGACCGTCGAATTTACATGTGAGATTCCATATCGGGGTTTCGTGGGTTGAAGTCCTGGGAACATTGCAACGGGAATCACAAAATCGTGAAACGCGATATCCCAAAAACTAAGTGGAATTGTGTGGGCCACGAAGAAGTCAGTTAGTGGACAGGTGGTACGTTATTTCAGGGTTTCTTGGTGAGAAGTCCCGAAACAATCGCATCAGGATTCACGATATTGCGAACTCTAAAATGCCGATGGAGTGAAGGACAGTTGAAATATCAAACTCGCGCGTGTGTTGGAGTTTCGGTGTATTAGGATTCGGGAGTCGGTGAAGCAAGCTGCTCAACACCACGAGTGTCGAAATCCTGATAGGGAAAATCCCGACAGGATAAAGGAAAGGTCAGCATCGACTAGTATTGGGATTCGGGGATTCGAGAGTCCAACACTCGACCACTGACCTCATGAAGTCGCAAAGTCCAATATCCCGATTGTGAAGAGGGGGATCCCACAAGGATTGTTGTGGGTGCAGATTTATCGATAGGGAAATAGGAGAACCGGTTAGAGTTCTTCGGGCTGTGTGAAAAGAGAAGATCATGTGCTGACATGGACCTTTTGACCTACGGGTTGTGATGGTGAGGGCATCGGCATCAAGTGGTATCAAAGCACAGAAAGGTTCTTTGCTTTCTGTAGCAGAGAAAGAGAATTCTCCATGCTGCCAAGGAGAACGGATATGCAATCACCCAATCCAGAGGATAGGGAAATGCCGAGAAGAAGAGGCAGGAAGATGAAAGATCCAGTTATGAAGAGACAACTACATGATATACGAGCTAGACTCGAAGACATGGAGATAGTGAAAAGATGCACAGTTAGTGCTGGGTATCTTAGCGATTCCAAAAGCGAAGTTGAGGCTGAACATGTGGAAGAAGTTGCAGCTGAAGATGCATCAAACGAACGTTTGACCAAAGCTATTTCCAGGATGGGTGCAAGAGCAAAGATGGACATTCTAGTTTATGAGGGAAACTTGGATGCAGAGGATATTCTAGACTGGATTAGAGCTCTAGACACATACTTTGACTATGAAGATGTCGAAGAGAACAAGAAAGTCAAGCATGGTGTCACGAGATTGAAAGGACATGCAACATTGTGGTGGGATGAACTACAAGCTGATAGATGCTACAAGGGAAAGTAGAAGATCAAGAGCTGGGACAGAATGATCATGAAGATGAAGGCGAAATTCATCCCCAGAGATTATCAAATTACTCTGTTCAGGAGGATGCAGAACCTGAGACAGAAGCTTATGACAGTGAAAGAATACATTGAGGAATTCTATAAACTGAACATCAGGGAAGGTCATCAGGAGAGCGATGATGAAAAAGTTTCCAGATACATGAATGGCCTGAGATATGATATCTAGGATGAGCTGAGCATGGTAACCATCTGAATGGTGGAAGATGCTTATCAAATGGATCTTAAAGTGGAAGAGAAGCTGAGCCAAAAGCAGAGTCAGAGGGGCCGAGGCAGAAGTCAGCCTAGAGGAAAATCAGTTGCCAAGGACAAATATCATAAGCCCAAGGAGGAATGGAAGAAACCTCAGACTTGAACTGAGAGAGGTGGAAGTTCACAGTGTGGGAAATATGCTGAACAGAGAGGACAACATATCGAGCAGAGAGGAGATTATGCTGACAACAACACTTTTCCTCGTACTAGAGGCAGAGGTAGAGGAAGAGGTGGAGTAATAACATGCTTCACATGTGGGAAGAATGGGCACAAGTCTTATGAGTGTTCAGATAAAAAGAAGGAAACTGGAGAATCTCACATCACCGAGGCATAGAGGCAGGATGTTGAGGTAGAAGATGCTGAAGGCAGAAGATCGTTGATGATGCGGAAAGTCCTTTTGACACCCGAGAAGGAGGTGGAGAGTTTAGTCCAAAGGAACAGACTTTTCTGAACTGCTTGCAAGACCAAGGATAGGGTATGCAAGGTCATTGTAGACAGTGGTAGCACAGATAATCTTGTATCTACAGAGATAGTAGAGAAGCTAGAGCTGGAGACTGTTGATCATCCAAGCCCATACAGAGTTTCATGGCTATAGAAAGGACACCAGGTAACTATCACTAAACAATGCTTAGTTGAATTCAAGATAGGAGGATATAATGATAAGATCTTGTGTGATTTCATTCCTATGGATGTTTGTCATCTATTGCTGGGTAGACCATGGCAGTATGATAGAAATGTGATTCATGATGGGAGAATGAACACATACACCCTAGAGAAGAATGGGAGGACACACATGTTGCTTCCAATTAAGGATAAGGAGGTGAATCCGGAAGTAAGAAACACAGTACTTCTCATGAGTGGGAAGGAACTTCTTACAAAGGTTAAGAAGAAGGAGGATCCACAGTTCATGGTGGTCAGGAAACTGAAGATTGTTCTGACTAGCACGAGAGTGGATGATTTACCAGAAGAAGTTCAAGAACTGCTGGAAGAGTTCGTTGACATAGTAGTGGATGAATTACCTCATTCGTTGCCACCAATTAGAAGTGTGATTCATCATATTGATCTCATACCAGGATCCAGTTTTCCAAACAAATCCACGTACAGGTTGACACCACAAGAGAATGAAGAGGTTAAAAGGAAAGTCAAGGATTTGTTGGACAAAGGATTGGTCAGAGAAAGCTTGAGTCCATGTGTTGTTCCAACAATACTCAGTCCGAAGAAAGACAGAGGATGGAGGATGTGTACTGACTCGAGGGCGATCAATAAAATAACCATCAGGTACAAATTTCCATTTCCAAGGATGGATGATTTGATGGATTGCTTGAGTGGAGAAAAATATTTTTCAAAGATAGATTTGAAAAGCAACTATCATCAAATTCGCATGAGAGAAGGTGATGAGTGGAAGACTGCATTCAAAACCAACGAAGGGTTGTATGAATGGCTTGTTATGTCATTTGGCTTAACTAATGCACCAAGTACCTTCATGAGGTTGATGAATGAAGTCCTGAGGGAGTTCATCGGAAAATTTGTCATTGTGTATTTGGATGACATACTGGTTTACAGTAAAACAGTTGCAAAACACTTGAAGCATTTGGCTACAGTGATGCAGAGGTTACAACAGGAGAAGTTGTTGATAAACATGAAGAAGTCCTCAATCATGAAGATAGAGCTCATTTACTTGGGGTTTTTTATTTCAGAAAATGAGTTAAGGATGGATCCAGATAAGGTGGAAGTGATTAAGAATTGGCCATCATCGAAAAATATTTTTGAGGTGAGAAGTTTTCACAGATTAGCTAGTTTCTACTGAAAGTTCATCAGAAATTTTAGTGGAATTAGTGCAGCAATGATGGATACAGTGAATAAAAGACACAAGTATTTTCACTAGACTAAAGAAGCTGAAAAGAGTTTTAATCTGTTGAAGAGGAAGATTACGGAACAACTAGTTCTGGTGTTGCCGGATTTCTAGAAGACATTTCAAGTGAAATGTGATGCAAGTGGATTTGCGATCGGGGAAATCTTGAGTTAGGAAGATAGGCTGATAGCATACTTCAACAAGAAGCTGAATGAAGTGAAAGTAAAGTAATCCACTTATGATAAGGAGTTCTATGCTATCATATAGGCCTTAAAGAAATGGAGGCATTATTTGATCCTGAAAGAATTTGTCTTGTACAGTGACAATCATGCACTGCAATTTGTGACTCAACAAGAGAAGTTGAATCAGAAACATGTCAAATGTGTTGAGTATATGCAGAATTTCACTTTTGTGATTAAACATATTTCTGGTACTGCTAACAAAGTTGTTGATGATTTGAGCAGGAAGTGTTTGTTGTTGCAGGAGTTCCGAGTCAAAACGTTGGGGTTTGATGATCTTAGGAACATGTATGCTGATGATCTAGATTTTAAGGAGGTGTATGAAGCAGCTGAGAATCCAGTTCTCAGAGACAGGAGCTAGTGGATAGAATACATGATCCAGGAAGGATTAGTGTTCAGAGGTAATCAACTGTGTATTCTGAAATTCTCCATGATGGAGAATTTGTTAAAGGAGAAACACAGTGGATGATTGGTAGGGAACTTTGGTCATGACAAGATGTTCGCAAAGTTGAATGAGTCATATTTTTGGTCGGGAATGTGAGCAGACATCAGGAGATTCGTCGACAGATGTAGAATTTTCCAGCATTCAAAGGGAAGGAAGCATAATGTGGAGTTCTATCAACCATTTCCCATACCAGAGAGGCCATGGGATGCAATTAGCATGGATTTTGTATTGGGGTTGCCAAGAACACAAAGAGGTGTTGATTTAATCTTTGTGGTAGTGGATAGATTTTCCAAGATGGCACACTTCATTTCATGTTAGAAGACCAGTGACGCAACTCACATTGTGAACCTATTTTTCAAAGAGGTCATTCGACTTCATCAGTTGCCGAGGAGTATAGTTTCAGATCGAGATACGAAGTTCATAGGGTATGTTTGGAGGACCTTATGGAAGAAGCTGGGAACTAACTTGTTCTTTATCTCAGTGTATCATCCTTAAATGGATGGATAGACAGAAGTGGTAAACAAAAGTCTGGGAGACTTGCTGAGGAGATTGGTGATAGAGCACCACAGCCAGTGGGACAACATATTACCACAGGCAGAATTTTCTTATAATGACTCAGTCAACAGGAGAACAGGGCAGAGTCATGTTCAGGTTATCTATGGCATGCAGACGAGAGGAATTTCTAAACTAAGAGATTCAGAACAAACTATGACTAGGAGTGCTAGTGCGGAAGATTTTGCAGAGGCGATGAAAGAACTTCACAACCAGGTGAAGCAACGACTGCTGAATTCAAACCAGGAATATAAGCATAAAGCAGATCAACACAAAAGACAACTTCAGTTTGAGGTTGGTGATTTGGTTCTAGCACATTTAAGGAAAGAAAGGTTCCCGAGAGGAACATATAATAAGTTGAAAATGAAGAAAATCAGACCATGTAGGGTCTTAAAAAAGTTTGGGACGAATGCTTATGAGATTGAATTACCGAAAGGATCAGAATTTCTCCGATATTCAATATCTCGGATTTGTACCCATATAAGGCTGAGGAAACAGGGACTAGAGATGAGCAACCAGTGATTCAGTGGATAAAGTAGATGCTAGTTGTAGAGAATCCGCAGATGGAGTTCATACTGAACAGAGGAGTTGGTAAGAGAACCAGGCAAAAGCAATATTTTGAGTATCTGGTCAAATGGATGAACCATCCAGTTGAAGATGCCAGCTAGGAAAATGAAACGGAGATCCAGAAGCATGGACAGACCGTGCATGAGCTCATGGACAGGAGCCCATGAAATGTTTCAAGAGAGGGAGTATGATGCAGGAGCATCACCAACATAAAGCGAGCCAGCGTGGAAGCGAAGGACAGCTGGACAAGCGCCGACAATTTTTTTTGAAATTACCTTGGAATTGTCTGCAATCTTAAATGAAGTCATTAAGAAAGAGGTGCACTTGTATAATGTAAATGGACCTTGAGCCTTTAGATATCATCCTTAGTAGGTAGAAGGTGTTAGCAACAATTCTTTTCTTGGGCCCAAGAGCATCCAGAGCTACAGGTTGCACGAAGAACGCCCAAGCGTAGCACGTAAAGCCCCATTTCAGGCTAAAAATCAAGTGAGCAGGTGAAATCATGTTGTCAATGGCCCAAATTCATCTATAAAAGCAAATCAAAGGTCGGTGGGAAATCATGGTTAACAAAGTTGCACCGAGGTTAGCACAATGGATAGCACCCATATTATGTGTAGGGAAAGATAGCAGTCATCCATCCAGAAGACGCCTGGCGCGAGATCTAGTCATGTCGGTGTTTCAGCATTCGAGGATTCGAAGGGTGAAGCTTCCTTGTTGTCCTATGTCTCGAAACCCTAAACCATGAAAGCACCAAAGGCACCCAAAGTCGAACCCACAGTATTATGGGGCAATCTCAGTCGTCCACCCGCAAGAGACACCTGGCACGTGATTAGGTTCCTCGCCGTTTCACCCATCGCGATTCCAAGGTTCAAGGTAAAACATCATCGGGAGATTTCAGAACCATCAGATCTAGAGGGATGCGTGGCGCCAGATTAAGCCGTCTCCGCATTTCGCTCATCGCAATTTCAAGAAGCAGGGATCAACCCCTTCCTATTCGTGAATGTCGAAAGCACCTTTGAGAGTAAACACAGGGTCACAGCCTGTGGTCACTGGGGAAAGAAAGAGCTACGCAAAAGGGGCCAAAGGCATTGGGTTTCAGTCATAGAGAGGCCCGTCATGACCTCCAGTTGCCATCGGGCCTAACCTCGATCCTGGTCTACACTTGTAGTAAATAAAGGCAAGAAGGGGTGGTTGAAACCTCTCCTCATTCATTAAGTGTGAGGTATAGAGGGTTTGGCAAGTGGTCTACTCGAGGGGATCCTGTGTACCTATTTTTCTAGAGAAGTCATGCTAATTTCTCAAGTAGCCGGAGGAGGTCTGCACACGCTAGCTCAGTTTTTAATGGTTCAGCTACTCCCCTTACAGGAGCCATGCGCAGTTAAAGTGGCGTTTGAAGAAGGATACTAGTACGAGTTTGACTAAAGGGACACCAAGCCTTGGGTGACCAGGCACGCCTCTGTTAGGAAAATTTCTCTGAGTATATAAACTCAGTCTTTGTATTTTGTAAAGTATCAATGGTAGAGCAAAGCTCTCGATTGTAATTTTTTAACAAACACTCTAGTTCTCTGGTTATGCATCTGTATGTAAGATTTCTTGTTTAATGAAAGATAGTTTCCTTACTCCATCTAGTTTTCATCTCATACTGAGGGAGTTCATGATTGACTGATTCACATGAATTATTGTAGTCATGTTATGATAAAGGATTTATTGTGGCACTATTGTATTCTCTGGTTTTCTGTGTTTGAATGTAAGAAGGTCTCGCGTTTAAATGCATTCTCCTACAATCTGCTAGAAACCTGATGTTGACAACAGACCTCTGCATCTCTCTGATACAAGTCTTCCCCCTACTCACCCTTACTACAACTCACTGTCTGGAGTATGTCTAAGACCTCACTTGCCCATGCATGCCTAGCCTAGTTTCGGAGTTGAAACAATATCGTCCGAGTTTACTTCCATTCAATCACCCCTTTCATACACAAATCGTGACATAAAATGATGGGTGTCGGGCTCTACTCCTACTGCAATCCAGGAGTGACTTTCGTTGCCAACATCTCTGGCACCGTTGCCGGGGACGAAGTTGAAAATTTTCCCAGGGATTGAACGACAACGATTAACTGATTCTGACGGTGCATCAGATATCAGAATTATCAAGATTGCTACTGTGCACTTGGTGACTCCACTGTGGCCACTCCATTGTTTCCACTTCACTGTTTCAGCTATGTCTACTGTTGGCACACTTAAAAGATAACCCAAAGGATATTTCTCGAGAAGGTTTCAGCGACTTCTTTCTCAGCCTGAGAAGCTTCTTGGGGTAATGACAACGTTAAGATCTGGCCTTTGATGGTGAACAAGGACCAGGCACATTTGAAGCTGTGCATCTTTCACCTGGCGACTCCATGATTTGAGGATCGATTGGCGACTGCACTGGTTCGATATGGAGAAAATTCTAGCTCAAAGGTTTTCTTTCTGTGACTTTTCTCAGATAGTTGGTTTTCCTAATGCACTTCTTGATAGAGACATATGGGAAAATTTCCTCCCTGAATTTCATGCAAAGAGTTGGGAGGTACCAGCTAAGCATTTACTGGACTTTCATGAGGTTATTCATCGACTTAATATCATGCATGAAGATGTCCAGATTAAGCTCTTCAGGTATTCATTGAAGGGAGCTGCTCTTGAATGGTGCCAGTCTCTTCCCGCTGCAAGCATCCGCTCTTTAACATGTTTTCATACAACTTTCAATTCATTTTGGTAAAGATTATTTTCCAGCTGATTGTTTGTATGAAAACTGTTGTGAGGAGTTTTCTTCGCTTCATGAAGCCTCTGCTGGCCCTAAAGACCAGGTCCATGATGAAGCTTTTACTATGGAGGAAAGCATTTTCCAGGAAAATATAAGGGTGTTGAATGATATTAATTGTGTTAGCCCTAGAACGGAAGCATATGACATTATATCAGATGCCTCTATTCTTTTAGATATTCATAACGATCAACATGCCTCTTGTGGAAATTGTGAGTTTATAGAGAAAATGTGGTCCATGGTATATGACTCACCTGGATATCAGGTTGAAGCAGATGTTCCTAGCATCTCTGCTCATGATGACGAAGATCCTCTCTTTTTAAAAGAGGGGTTAGTTGTGGAAGAGGATTCTTCTCTTTTCCTCCAGGGGGTTTCTCACGATATATTTTTACCTAGGATTAAAGAGAAAAAAATTATGTACGAGCAGCCAGAACCAGCAGGTCCCACTATCCCTAAAACAAAATTTTTTTACGGGATCACTATTCTGGAGAAGGATCGTATCAATGAAGGACACCCCATTTTTGATGTATATTATAGTGATGATGAGAAGCAAGCTTGTCCAACATTTGATCACTATAAAGATACTGAAGAGCCAGTTAGCAAGCAAAACCACCCCATGGTTCCTATTTATGATGAATATGAATCAGACCTAGGGGAGAGCCAAGAAGAAGAGTAGAAAGAACTAGTGGAATAGGTGACTTCCTGCTCGGAGCCTGCCCATTCACCTATGCAGACTCATGAAGTTCAGCCCTATAGGAGTAGCTGTGGAGCAGAGTAGGCCTGCTGCTACCCTTTTCATAGGGTTTTCCACTCATTCTATGATCTTGTCAGCGAGTACATGGAGTGGCATGTCCTTTATGCCTTGGAGCCGCCCTATTCCATATCAACTTCACCCTGTGAGGAGAAGTTGAAGAGTGTAGCCGTTCTGCTGTCACGGTTACACCATCTGCTGGTGATCTTCGACAGAAAGAAAGAGCTTCCCTTCAGGAAGTTACTTGATTGGCTATGGTGGAAGTCTGTTTTCACCTAGCCCCATGTAAAGTGTTTTATTAGTTTAGGATTGTATATAAATAATCTCCTCTGAGCATGTATCTTTATTTTGTTGCTTTTATTTTTCGGCCTGTATTTTCCGCAGTGGGATGTTTTGAGCCTGACTCCATAGCCCAAAAGCAAGGCACTAAAGCTACATAATGAGTTCTTAGAGCATCACAGGGACGACTCTATCCCCCATGGAGCCTAATGTTAGCAACAATTCTTGTCTTGGGCCCGAGAGCATCCAGAGATACAAGTTGCATGAAGAACGCCCAAGCGTAGCATGTAAAGCCCCATTTCAGGCTAAAAATCAAGTGAGAAGGCGAAATCACGTTGTCAACGACCCAGATTCATCTATAAAAACAGATCGATAGTCAAATGGAAATTGTAGTTAACGAAGTTGTGCCGAGGTTAGTGCAATGGATAGCGCCCATATTATGTGCAAGGAAAGATAGGAGCCATCCATTCAGAAGATGCGTGGCGCGAGATCTAGTCACATCAGCATTTCAGCATTTGGGGATTCGAAGGGTGAAGGTTCCTTGTTTTCCTATGTCTTAAAACCTCGAACCCTGAAAGAACCAAAGGCGCCCAAAGTCAGGCCCGCAATATTACGGGGCAATCTCAGCCGTCCACCCATAGGAGAGACCTGGCACACGATTAGGTTCCTCATTATTTTGCCCATCGCGATTCCAAGGCTCAAGGTACAACATCGTCAGGAGATTTCAGAACCGTCAGATCTAGAGGGACGTGTGGTGCCAGATTAATCTGTCTTATCATTTCACTCATCACAATTTCTAGAAGTAGGGATAAGCCCCTTCCTATTCATGAATGTCAAAAGCGCCTTTGAGAGTAAACACAGGGTCACAACTTGTGGTCACTGGGAAAGAAAGAGCTGCACAAAAGGGGCCAAACTCGTCGAGTTTCAGTCATAGAGAGGCCCGTCACAACCTCTAGTTGCAATTGGGCCTGACCTTGATCCTGTTCTGCGCTTGGAGTAAATGAAGGCAAGAAGGGGTGGTTGAAACCTCTCCTCATTCATTAAGTGTGAGGTATGGTGGGTCTAGCAAGCAGTCTGCTCGAGGGGATCTTGTGAACCCATTTTTCTAGAGAAGTCATGCTAAGTTCTCAACTAGTCAGAGGAGGTCTGCACACGCTAGCTTAGTTTTTAATGGTTCAGCTACTCCCCTTATAGGAGCCATGTGCAGTTAAAGTGGAGTTTGAAGAAGGATATCAGTACAATTTTGACTGAAGGGACACCAAGCCTTGGGTGATCGGGCACGCCTCTGTTAGGAAAATTTCTCTGAGTATATAAACTAAGTCTTTGTATTTTGTAAAGTATCGATGGTAGAGAGAAGCTCCCAATTGTAATGTTTTAACATACACTCTAGTTCTTTGGTTATGCATCTGTATGTAAGATTTCTTGTTTAATGAAAGACAACTTCCTTACTCCATCTAGTTTTCATCTCATACTGAGGGAGTTCATGATTGACTGATTCACATGAATTATTGTAGTTGTGTTATGATAAAGGATTTATTGTGGCACTATTGTATTCTCTGGTTTTCTGCATTTGAATGTAAGAAGATCTCATGTTTAAATGCATTCTCCTACAATTTGCTAGAAACCTGATGTTGACAACAGACCTTTGCATCTCTCTGATACAAGTCTTCCCCCTACTCACCCTTACTACAACTCACTGTCTGGAGTATGTCTAAGACCTCACTTGCCCATGAATGCCTGGCCTAGTTTCGGAGTTGAAACAATATCGTCTATGTTTACTTCCATTCAATCACCCCTTTCATACACAAATAATGACATAAAATGATGGGCATTGGGCTCTGCTCCTGCTGCAATCCAGGAGTGATTTCCGTCGCCAATAGAAGGCATTTAAAGTAGTTAATGCAGGTAGATAGAATTTAATTCTATATTAGATAGCTTTTGAGAGCGCAAGAGGGAAATGGGATATAGACACCTTCATTGTGTATTGTAACATAGAAGAGGAAGAAGAAGAGTAGAAGAGCATGCAAAAAGATGTGTAAGAACACCCATGTACATATATTTGGATTAATAGAAGAGGTTGATTCAAATTCATGGTTTTGTGTTGTTCTCTATGTATTGATGTAGAATGATATGCTCATGTATGTTTTCTTTCTGTTATACATTTTCTTTATATGTTGTGTATATGATTTCATGTTTGAATTGAAGTCTGAGAGGAAGAAGGGATGAATTTCAATTGTTTCTCTATCTGAACAAGGATTCCTGCAAGGAGTGCAGTCGAATTGTCCGCAAGGAGTGCATTGACAGAGGGTTCAGATAGGGTTGCTTTTGTTCTCATTCTCTCAAAAGTGTAGACAGGCACAGGAGCCATGCAAGGAGTGCACAGGCCAAGTGAAGTCTCAGGGTTGCTAATATAATCAAATCATTGAGGGACTGCTACTATAGGTGTGCGCAGGGTCGAAGGAAACTCAACGCTTGGAAGTGTCTAAAAGTTGCCGCAAGGAGTGCGCACAAGAGTCTTTTCTAAGGCTTAGAGTTATACGAAAGCTCAGGAAGGATAAGGCCTTCAAATTTGTTGAAGGAAAGCATAGGTAAGTATAGACTAGAAGAATTCGGAAGGCATCACAAGTTTGTGTGCAGGTGGACGAGTTCCGCGGAGGAACACTTGGTCATTCGCAGGAATCATCAAGGAAGAATGGACGGTCGGAATTCTCTGAGGAGGTTTCATGACATCACGAGAGTCTTTAGATCTCACAGAGGAGCAGGGGATATATGGGAAGTATCAAAAGGTTCTAAGCTCAAAAGGGCCAGGACTGTAGATCCGAGCCATAGGGGACCGTCGGATTTACACGTGAGATTCCATATCGGGGTTTCATGGGTTGAAGTCCTGGGAACATTGCAACGAGAATCATGAAATCATGAAATGTGATACCCTGACAACTAAGTGGAATTGTGTGGGCCACAGAGAAGTCAATTAGTGGACAGGTGGTACGCTATTTTGGGGTTTCGTGGCGAGAATTCCCGANTTGAAATATCAAACTTGCACGTGCATCAGAGTTTCATTGTATCAGGATTCGGGAGTCGAGGAAGCAAGCTGCTCGATACCATGAGTGCCGAAATCCCGATAGGGAAAATATTGACAGAATAAAGGAAAGGTCAGCGTCGACTAGTATCGGGATTCGGGGATTTGAGAGTCCAACGCTCGACCACTGACCTTGCAAAGTCACAAAGTTCGATCTCCCGATTGTGAAGAGGGGGTTCCCATGAGGATTGTTGTGGGTGCAGATTTCTCGATAGGGAAATAGGAGACCCAGTTAGAGTTCTTAGGGCCATGTGAAAAGAGAAGATCCTGTGTTGACGTGGACCTTCCGACCTGTGGGTTGCAAGGGTGAGGGTGTCGACATCAAACTA